>JAZHRO010000030.1:63017500-63097500 GCA_037157565.1 Thalassia testudinum
AAAATAGTGCTCCAGACAAGCTCAATAAGCCCACTGGAGCTGGAGAAGATGACAAGCAATATGAGCATAAAGGCCTAACTAAGCTACTTAACCTACGAAATTAAAACTATACTATACTTACCTACCTAACCCTATGGTTACCTGGACAAAGGGGCATAGAAATCTTTGTCAACGACTCTTAACGGAGGATGAAACCAGAGGGTCAGAGAAAGAAGTCTGGCGGGTGTGTTCGCGGAGTAGAAGCGGAGTCCGGAGTCATCGCTTTGTCCAGAGATGCGGCGGAAGATGATGGAGCTCGGTAGATGGTGGAAGCATTCAGAAAGGGTGTGTGGAGGTGAAGGTAATTCGACGGAATAGGGATGAATAGCCTATTAGTTAGCTATAGTTGGGGGAAGAGGATTGGGAGCTAACTATCGAAATTGAAGGGTTTAAGAGGTATTTATAGGGTTTGGCGGCTCTGAGGGAGCTCGAATCTAGATGGGAATTTGACTAGGTTCAAGGTAACCACCGACGTCTTCTCCGACGCCGGTGAAGTTAACCTTGAGTCCTAAATAGGATTTCAGGTGCATCTAGACTGTGGGATGGAAAGATGACAGTGAGTGCAAGCTCCAAGAGCTTGCCGAGGGTAGAATGGCGTCAGATGAAAGGTGATCAGGTGGTAAACGCACCGCCATTCGTCAGTCGTTGAGTGGCTGAAGAAGAAACGAAGAAGAAAGAAAGGTATTCACAGGGACTTGGTTGTAAGAAAAGTAAAGGACCTATGTGCATGAGAAGGACTCAAAAGCGATGAAACCTAAGGACTAAAATGTAAACTGAGGTTTTCAAGGCTTCTTTTAATTTAATTCTTTTTAAACTTTTTATATATGATTATAAATTAGATAAATATTATATATCTACCCTGAATTTATGTTTTTGACCTTTTTAGCTTAATTTATTTAATTACGTTAAGTTACTTAAGTTATTATATACTTAAGTATAAATTATGCTTAAGTTAAATTAGATATTAATTAGGTAACCAATTAATGATATTTCAAATCCATTTATTAATTAAATTATTAATAATGTTAATTGACTTTTAATTAAGCATTTTAAACTTATTTTTAGGTCCTTTATTGATTTGTCCCCTAATCTATAATTAACCCTTTTATAAACATATTCCTAGCTAATTAACTAGGGAAACTAGTTAATTAGGGGTAATTAGAAGCTATGATGAGCCTCTCATCACGCCCCCACCCCTCTGCCTTCAGCACTCACAACGCTTATCTTGATCAAGCATCCTCAGTCGTCCGATAAAGAGATCGGACGACCTAAAATGATCAAATGCTTCTTCAACGCCTGCGCGCGCTTGTGTGCGATGGCGCTTTGGATTGCGCATCATCGCACGCGTGCGCGATCCTCGACCATCCAAGCTGCCACGTGTTCATGCGATGAGATCGTATTTTAAAAAGACATTCGCTATAGCATAGTTGAAATTGTCGTATAAACAATTTACAATTTTATTTACTCGAAATTTAAAATATTCCGAGGTCGAACTCAGGGAGTAAATTAATATTTTAGAAAGTAAATCATAAGTTCAAATTACTCAAAAGATGATACTAATGTAGTCTAATGTATATGGAAACCAGAGATAGAAAATGCAAAAATAAATTTGTCTTTCTTCTTCTTTCTCTTCTCTCTTTCTTTTCCTTTTTCTTTCTTCTGCTTGGCTGCACCTTCTCCTTCTTTCTTTCTCTGTCTTTCCTTTCTCAGACGTCTGATTCTGTGAATCAGACGGCTTATTTGGCGATTGCTACAGTGCTCACTCTTCCTTCTTTTTCTTCTTATGCTCTTCTGTCTTCTTTTCTTCTCTGCGGCTACAGTGCCTTCTTTCTTAGCTTGGCTTCTACCTTCAAGCTTCTGTCTCTACCTTAGCTTTGGCTGCGACTCCTTCTGTTCTTTCTTTTTCTTCTTCTTCACAACTGCTTCCTCCTCCTCCTTCTTCTGCAGTCTTCTTCCTCTGTGCTTTCTTCTTCTCGAGCTACGCCTCCAAGTCCTTTCTTCTTCAGCAGATCTTCTTCCTTGCGCACACACAAAAGAAAAACCTAGCCCCCTACCCTCCCCGCGTCTCTCTCTCTCTATTTCGCTCTTAGGAATGCTCTCCCAGAGCCGGGTAATCGGGTCGAGTCAAGCGCACCCGGGTCCAGGCCCACTGGCGCGTGTGGTGGGTGAGGAGTGCGTGGGATAAGTAATTAGGTCGGGTGCCAGATCCGCAGGGGCAGGTCGCGGACAAAGCATGAAGGGCAAGTGGGACCTCACCCCTGTGTACTGGAGGCGATGAGATAAGAGACAAATTCAATTTAAGTGTCATAGCGTACCCCTTAGTTTATGAGGTGGGACTAAATGTCCCACCCGCTTCGCTCGCACCTGCACAGGAGGACTTCGCCTAATCGCCGCAGCTGCAATCGCTCTCCAGGCTCATTCTCGGTCTGGATGTGCGCGCGCACTCAACGCGTGCCACCTGGAGTGCAGCTCCTAGGTTGATGTGGCTTGAAGTGATGCTTGCGAGCTCCTTTAAGCCGTCGCTAATGGCGGCAAGAGGGGTTGACTTGAGATTCACGCATATGGCCTTGCGGCCTCATCAGAGCACATGGGAAGCTTCGCCATGTCACGGCGAAGGTGCCTAGCTGGGTGGTTGGCTACGAGGCGACCTAGGCGTGCGTGCTTAGGTCGCTCTGTGGCAGTTGTGATGGGTGTGTTCGGTGGAGGTGTGGAGCGTGTGTGGCGTGCAGTAAGTGGGCGGAAAGTGGATGGAGGCGGAGCTTGTGAGGTGGTTGGCAAGTCGTGAGGGTGCGCGGAGTGATGGATGCGTCTCGTCGGAGGTCAGCTGGAGACGGGGAAGATGAGGGTGGACAGTGGCAGTCGAGGGGTGGTTTGTGAAATAAAAGGAGGGAAAATAAAAGGTAGGGAGAGAGGAACTTAACTGAGGGACTTGGAGCGAAAGGGGGGCAAAGGAGACAAATGGCGCGTATGTGCCGTTGTCGGAGAAGACGGCCCTGAGTTGGAGATAACGATGAGGAGGAGGAGGTCAGGTAGGCATGCGCTGGTGTGGCGCAACGCGGAGGAACGAGGCGGAGATGACTCTGCCACTAATACAGTGGCAGAGTGACAAGAGGAGGGAGGAGAAGTCACCGGAGCCTGCAGGCAGATGGTCAGAGAAGAGGAGAGACGAATTACAAGGGATATCTCTGGCCAAAACAAGCTTGTCTAAAGTGGAGGGATCTAGATCTTCTTATATAGGCACAGGCAGAGGGAGAATCGCATGGAGGTGGCCAAAAGTCTTCTTCAGAGGCATGGCCAGAGTGAAACCCATACCTCTCGAGCTTCGCACGAGAGGTATGGGGCGATTTAGGGCATGGGGAGCTGCTCATGCAGTAGGGAGCTTCGTAGAAAGCTCCCCTTTCAAATCTGGGAGTAGCTCCCTGGGGAAACGAGGAGAGAACTGCCTCGAAACCTCGCCGGAGGTATGGGTCCCTGCTGCAATGGTAGAGGGACCTGAATGAAGAAAGTGACAAAAAGTTGAGGGGGTTTTTGCAAGGGTTTCCAGAAGTTAAGGGCTATAATGTAATTGGGTGGACCATTTTACAAAGTAGGTCAAGATGATATTCCCTTAGGTCCAAATTTTGGTACAAACCTAATTGGACCTAAGGAATCCAATGGTGAAGTTGGATTTTAAGTTTGACCACGTTTGACTGGACATTTTGCACAACAACCCAAATTAGGTCAAATATTGGGCATGAACCCCAATCTAGGTCAAAACAGGTTCCAAAGGCCAAATTGAAGGTTCTAAATCCTAGGGGATATTTTTTCATGAATTTTAGAGGATTTAGTTGATTTTTATCCTACCTGAAACCTTGTGAATTAAGTGGGTTTGTTTTAGGGTTACAACATTTAATTCTTAAATTTCACAATAACTCTTTTCTGACTAACCCATCCCACTTTTTCTCTTATTAAGTCCAATTGACCTATGTCTAGGCCCTGAGAAATCCCGTTGATGAACTGCACTGGTAAAATTACAGTTTTACCCTTTATTTTATGTATTCTTTTCAGATCAATAATCTCCTGAATTAGGCTTTTCTCTTTATTATGTGGTAGCTTTTATTCTCTTTCTTAGGTCAAAATAAGCTAGTTAAGGCTCATGATGAGGTTCTCATCACCACGTCTCGCCTTGCCCTCCATCTGATTGCATTCCAACGGTCAATTGAGCTGCGCCCTATGCGCGCTTCTTGAATTGAGGTGATGCGCGACTCGATCTTGCGACCTCTGTGTCGCCTATAGGCGCGCGACCAATGCGCCATCGCCTTGAATTGTCTCAAAGACGAAGGCGTGCGCATTTGCTCCTAACCGTTGGATTTCGATCCAACGGTTGAGGTTTGATGAACAGCTGGAGAGAGAGAGAGAGAGAGAGAGAGAGAGAGAGAGAGAGAGAGAGAGAGAGAGAGAGAGAGAGAGAGAGAGAGAGAGAGAGAGCAGCGGAGGGCTTTGGGCTGGTTTTGACGATTAGGACGGTGTCTCATGGCACCATCCTGGCCGTCCATCTTCATATGCTTGTAGGTAGTGCCACGGATGTCGGATTTGATCGATTTTTGCATCGTTAGGCTACAATCGTTGATCCGAATCCATTTGTGTAGTCGAATTTGTCATCTGAAATATGGATTTATACCACCTGGCCCCCTGACCTCCGATCTTTTTCGAACTGCATCTGATGCTACGGAAGTCCGATCGGGGCGATCTTGGAGTCGTTAAACTCCAATCGTCACCCTGATCAGATCCGTATGGTTGGATCTTCAATCCGAGGCCTCGATATGATATTATCCTATTTCCTGACCACAAAAAGAGAAAATTAGCCTAAAATTTATACAGCCTAACTTAAATGCATGATGCATGTTATACAATATTTATAATGTATGATGCAACTATACATCTAAGAACACGCATAAATAGACGGTTTATGTGATATAAACATGTTTACATTATCAAGCCTTATCTAGGTGGGAAATAATCCTCTTGGCTTATGAGAGATGAGAAAATTACTTGTCAAAAAGACAAATGACAAAAGTTTCTAATTCGGCAATAAATGTCAGGAAAAAACAAATGATCGTTTAATATTTTGCATTCCCAACATGTTTGGCACTAGTTTAGAAAAAGAAAAAATTTGTTTGCCGCTATTCACACATAGATTGTAATTCTATTTAAAAAGAAAGATATTAAATTCATTATTGATCATTAATCGACGACATTGTAACCAACAAATTGGATGTAGAAGAAACTACATACATCATAGCCATGTCAAGGTAAAAAGATCAATGGTCATTTAGCAAGATAGAAAAGGGAACCTTTTCAATAAGATTGAGGACATCTTGGTTATCAACAATGTCAATATAACTCCATTCATTCTATTCCTTTTTGTATTCCTCTTGCTCCATATGGCCATAAAAGAAATGTAAGTTGAAATTCCTCTATACCATCAGGTACGATGCCATATCTTATTATTTACGATGCCAAAGATCAACTAATGGTTGAACAGACCATCATATGGATTCCTTATATCAATCTTAATATTGTGCCTCTAGTTCAATAATTCACCTCTTGTTACTGCACACCCTTCTAAACCCAACCAATTTGCTTTGGGATTAACTGATGGGCAAGTCTGTGTCATCGAGCCCCTGGAATCAGGAGGGAAATGGTGAACACCTTCACCAAAAAATGCAATGGTTTTAGTTGATCAGTCCTCAAGGTGGCAACTTCTTTGATTCAAATTCGTTCAGCTCATGAGGAAAATAAGTCAAACTATGGTAATCAATAGAATGACTTTTTATTTTTTGAAAAGAATGACTACTTTTTGAAGAATCCTCAAAGGGGGAAGTTAGTTGATAGAAGATAGAATGACAAACTTATGCAAAGGCTCCAACATTCTTCCTGTAATTCCATACAGAACTTGAAGAACTTTCTTCTTGTTAATATCTAATTTATGTGCTTTTGCAAGTCACTTGTACTAGAAAGATTAAAACTTCTATAAATATGAAGGAAGCAAACTAACAAATGTCCAGTTTCTTAATATATAGAACTGAAGATTGTTACCTTGTCCAAAAGTAAGGACAAATACAGGTAATTATATGAGACAAGGAAAATTAGATCCAGAAAATAATTTAGAAATCTAGAATTCAAAAAGAAAAACACAACTACAAGTCATAGAATTTTCATGAATTTCACCACATATGATTAGGTCACTCGCTACTCCTTAACCTAGCTTAGTACCAATCAAATCTCACCACACATATTGTCACATTCTGGCATATACCATAAATATTTTTATTTATTCACAACACCTAATGTATAGATGAATATGGATGGGTAGAGTTCATATTAGCATTACATTGATCTTAGCATCTAATGTTGCAACACATATCAAAACCAACCAACCACCATTGACTTCAATACTAACAACAAACTCTCTTTTACTAAAAAAGCAAACACATGAGATAGAGAGAACCAAACACACCAACACCACAACATGCAACAAAACAAGCAACTACCATACTACCATAATCCATATAGCACTACAACTATTACCACCACTACCACCACGTCATGTGGGAATGATCAAGAAAGAGCACTCTAGAAAGCTTGCAGTTGACATAACTTGATTTGTCTCATATAATGTAGCAACAGTTACTAGTTGATTGCATAGCAATCATGGGTCCTAATCAATCTAAACAATGTCTGAACCTAGTTTAATTTGTGGATATTGCACTCATATCTTGCATATCATGCATTGCATCAGTTTATCTAGAATAAGATGAGATATCCTGCTATTTAATGGTTTTTATTACTATTTGTAAGTAATAAAGTGATCCAGGATGCGGGAGATAGTGGAATGAAGCAATAAAGGAAGAAGAAGATTGATTCAGACAAGAGGAGTGAGGAGGATAGCCTTATCCCTACCCATAGAAACCCTAGGATGGCCTTCCCAAATCCAAAACCACCTCCATTAGGACACCTTGGCCTTAAAACCCAAACATGGATAGCACTGTCCATGTTCTTATCCACCCTATCCCTCTCCCAAACACTTAGGAATCAAAACCTACCTTAGAAAACATAAAACTCACTCTCAGCACCTTTTAGGACGTCCAGACATCTGGCTGCACGTTTAATTTCTGCAGAATACCCAAGACAGAACCCAGAATCCCTCCTGACTCTGATTGGATGTCCAGAAAATAAGTATGGACTTCGGATTTTTCATTATAAGACGTCTGATAACTTTATTGGACGTCTAGAATTGTTCTCCAGTTCCTATTTTGGAATTCAAGCCTTGATCTTGAGTTCTTAGGTCCCTAAACCCAATTTAAACCCTAGGAACCTAAATTAAGGTGTCCTAACCCTAGTACATCACCTCTAGACCTCCCTAAGGACCTAATTAGGTCCTCACTAAACCTAATTGACTTAGATCATAGTCAATTTCATTAGCCTACTCAATTGAACTCAGTGAGTCCAATTGAGTCTTGATCTCAATACATACAGCCCAATTGAAATTAGTGAGAGTCCAATTGACCTAAACCTGACTTAATTGAGTTGTTTTACTTTCAATTAGATTTTCACACACCCAAGTAAACTTGTATAAAGTTTAATTGCATTTTACCTTAGTGAATTAGGGTTTGCAACCATAATTTGAGACCTACATTGACCTAAACCCATTAGAACCTAACCTAATCAACCTAGCCACTTAGGTTTCGATCCACACACACCCACACACACCACTTACATGAAATTAGCCTAGCTAGAGTTCTCTAGAACTCTCTACCATGTGTTGTTGCCTTGGTTGCTAAAAATAGTAACTAAGATGCATTCAATTTTTAGATCCACCAAATGTGGATCTAAAAACCACCCATCCACTCTCTCTCTCCCTCTCCCATGAGCTCCTACCATAGGCCTCTCTAGAGAATTCCATAATTCTCTAGAGAGCATCCCTTAGGCCTATAAAATGACCTAAGGGGTGGCCATTTGGTCAATCTTGGCTCTTTGGCTCCATTCCACTCGTTCCACCTACACCTTCACCTCCATCTCCACGAGTACACCATGGCCATCACCACCTCCATGCCAAGAGCCTAGATCACCTTCTCCAACCTCTCTCCAATGGCTGGCCTAAGTACCATTGGCCGCCCCTCTTTCTCCTCTCACCCACTCAAAGGCCATTGGAGCCCACCTTCGAATGCCCTTTGTTCTGTTAGCTAGATAAGTAGCATAGCTCTTCGTAGATTTATTACTTTATTTACTGCATAGTAGTGTAGCTATCTCTTCCTCCTGCATGGTGCATGAGCAGTCTCTTGCAGATCTGCACGTGTATATATTTTTGTTAGCTAGATATAAATTTCCATGTACAAGCATTCTGCTACCTGTGTTGTAACCACCATCATGCTTCAATGAATATATATATATATATATATATATATATATATATATTGAAAATCACCATGTGCCGAATTATCATATTTTGGTGTGATTCAAGTTGCATGCTTTCATTTTCTAATATTCTGGCAATTGCATGTCGCATATCAATATGTATTTTGTATAAATCGACATGAGATTTTGAACGAGAAGAGCGAGCGAGATCAAATTTGAATTTGCATTTTCAAAATGCCTCCCAGAGACGAACGACTAGGACTTCAAGTCTTGTTATTATAAAAATTATTTTTGACGAGTGGATTTCGTGACTATACTACGACAATGTTTTCCTTAAACCACGTGATTTCCACGCCCTGTCACTAGTCAATGCTAAATTCAAATTTCCAAACCTGGATTTGAATATGAGCATCAACCTACCTTGCCATGGGAGGCAGATTGGAACTTCAAAAGGCAAAGGCAGCTGATATGCCCTCTGATGATATAAAAGGAAATCTTTACATCCATGATATGCCCTTTGATGATATATTAAGGATGGTCTATAATGTCACTGTGACTCTATATATTCCTTTTCATGAAAATAGATTCTAGCGTATGATTTTGACATAATATATCATTAGTCCTAGTCGGAATAGCCTCTATCCACTTTGACACATAGTCAATTGCCACGAGGATATATTCATAGCCGTGAGATAGGAAAGGGCCCATGAAATCTATGTCCTAGACGTCGAATATCTCGACTGAAAGAACAGGTTACTGGGACATCTCATCCCGCTTTCCGATCGTTCCAATCTGTTGACAACGAAGACATGCCCCCACATAAGTATGTGTGTCCTTGAATAATGAGGGCCACCAGAAACCAGACTGGAGAACTTTATATGTAGTCTTCTTTGCACTAAAGTGCCCTATACAGTGCAGTGTGTGACAGAAATTCAAAACACTTTGTTGTTTCTTCTCTGGAACACATCTACGTAAGACTTGGTCACGGCCTATTCTAAAGAGCTCAGGGTCCTCCCAGTGATAATACTTAATGTCAGTGAGAAATTTATCTCATTTCTGCTTATTCCACGTACTAGGGGTTTCGTCAGTGACCAAGTAATTGACGACATCAGCATACCAAGGTGTTGTTGGCTGTACGGCCATCACCATTTCATCAAGAAAGGTGTCATAAATGTCGCCTGATGGGGTTGAAGCCTCAATTAGGATCCTGGATAAATGATCAGCGACTACATTTTCGATCCCTTTCTTCTCATGGATATCAAGGTCGAACTCCTGTGGTAATAGAATCTATTTAATCAACCTAGGTTTGGTATCCTTCTTAGCGAGTAAATGCTTCAAGGTCGCATGATCGGTATACACCACAACCTTAGATCCCAAAAGATAAGACCTAAACTTCTCCAGAGCAAATACTGCCGCAAGAAGTTCTTTTTTTATCACAGTGTAGTTTTGCTGTAGATCAGTAAGGATCTTGTTAGTATAGTACAACACATGAGGCTTTTTATCAACCTTCTGACCAAGGACTACTACGGCAAAATCCGAGGCATCGTACATCAACTCAAATGGGAGGGTCCAATTAGGTGCTTGCAAGATAGGCGCGGTTGATAGGTAGTTAGAGCTATCATAGATTACATAAGGAATTTGACTTTGTGAGTCAAAGGTGTAGGAAGACATTCTCTTTTCTCCTTTATGGAGAAAATGTATCTTTTTGACATGAAAAAGATATGCTTCTATATTTAAGTAAACACATTTGGCAGATTGATGATTGATGTACTTATCTAAGTGCTATATACTAAAAGTTGTTCTGTGCATAAGAGTATATAAGACATACATTTTATCATACTTCTCACTCCGATGATATGGATAAAATGAAAAATATATTACTCAATCGATATTTATGTAATTGACTTCGTAATAATTTTATTATATTTTTATTAACCAATCAACCTATACCTCTCTTTATTTTACTTTTGCTATCAACAACTTCATCCTTAAATTGTAAAGGTTAACTTGGCATATCATTCTAGAACTCCCAAAAATACTAATTTGACCTTCCCATAGCAACATTACAATTTTGTAGATTATAAAATTACAAGGAAGAAAAAGAAGGTATAATTAGTGAACACAACTCCAATAAAAGTCATTTTCCTTGAACTGTTACGTTGCTGGCAATTGGCTACGTTTTCAAATTAAAAAAGGCAGTGTGGCCCTGGCTCCACCTACCTTAATCGACCGTTGCCTCTCTTCGTCCTCTCTCCTCGCATATCTCCCTCCCCTGTCCATCCAATCTCAGCCATTCGCACGCAAAAGCCCCAAATCCCTAAATCGCTCCCACAGATCGATCGTCCCCCTCCCCCTCCTCCTTCCTTCCAATGGCCGTCGCCACCGACGCCCCCCAACAGCAGCAGCAACAGGTACCCAATTATTAGGTGGACGACCTTTCTCCCACCAAGATCTCGCCTTTTTTGCCGGGATCTTCTTCTCTTTCCATCTGACGATTTGGGCTCTCGTTTGTTGTTGGAAAGCCATCGTCGGTGGCGGAGAAGAGGTGGACGCTTAGCGACTTCGACGTGGGGAAGCCTCTAGGGAGGGGCAAGTTCGGGCACGTGTACCTGGCGAGGGAGAAGCGGAGCAATCACGTCATAGCCCTCAAGGTGCACTTTAAGAACCAGCTCAAGCAGTCCCAGGTCGAGCACTAGCTCAAACAGTCCCAGGTCGAGCACCCGATCAGGAGGGAGGTCGAGATCCAGAGCCACCTCCGACACCCCAACATCCTGTGCCTCTACGGCTACTGCTACAATCAGTTGTGTAGAATGCACAAGTAGTACCCCAAGCCCCCCAAATGTCGTGTAATTGTTCTTATGTTATGGAGAAAAGAAAGAAAGTTGAGATCTTTGAGGTTTTATCATCGGTTTTGGTGGTTGTTGCAGACGTGGGTTTTATCTCATGCTAGAGTACTCTGCGAAAGGAGAGCTATAGAAGGAGTTTGTCAAGTGCAAGTACTTCAGCGAGAGGCGTGCCGCCACCGTAAGTTGTCATTTTTGGAAGATTTTGGCCCTTAGTATCTTGTGGAGAATTTTCTTTTAGATATTCATTCCTGATCCACAAAGTTGTCGTTACTGAATGTTGGTTAACAACCGTTGTTAGCCCCTCTTTTCCTTTTCAAGAACAAAAAACAAAGTTGTCAGTACTTGAAGCTTATTGGTTCAAAAATTGAAAGTTCAGAAAGAAATTTGTGCAAATCGATAACTGTGCTTGCTCCGGGAGTTAATAGTTGTTATTCATTTTATCACAATTCGTTGACTTTATGACTTGTAAGATGAGAAATAAGGAGGATCTGATGCATTATTTTATTATAACATCTCGATTAAGGTCTCTAGACTGGTCATCTCCTCCCACTCCCTGTACTATTTGAAAAGTTGTACTTGCTTTTATACATTTTAAATGAAAATGAGTTGTTTGTTTTTTTGGTGGCTTGGACTATTGAATCCCATGAGGTTGAATTTTTCCTTTTGTGCCCACAAGATCATGTTGTTGCATCCGCTGCTGGAGACATCCTAATCTCAGGCCTGAACCAGGAGTGAGTAGACATTTTCTATCTAATATTGACCCAGGGTAATTCTGTCAAAAGGTCAAAACTTCTTTTTAGGCTTTAAGTTGGATATACTAGATATCCATTAACTCCATTGTCTGATTTTTGCTTTAAAACTACACCATGGAGGGGTGTTGAGTTGCTAAACTACCATGCATGAAAGACAAGTAGCATGACAGCAAGTATGCTTCTATTTAGACTCATAGAAATATGAATCCTATACCTATGATAGGCGAGATATTTGAAAAGCTGCATGTAGGGGCCTGGAATTTTTATCAACCCATCAAAACCCTATGGATTTAGGAATAAGATTTCCCTTTAAATCTAAATATTCTCATGGCCTTAGCTAAATGAGGTAAGGGGCCCTTTTGTGAGAAAACTTGATGTGAGGACTTGGCACTCAAGATTTGGAGTGTAGGAACCTATTAGGTAATTTTTCCACTTCACATATGTTGGGGAATGGCTTGCAAAGGAAGCCACTCCACATTGTTCTTTGCTTCCGTTGGGGAGAAGAGAGTGAGAGGGAGAGTAGCCCCCACCCCCGCCGTCCTCTCTCCTCCTCCCTGCCCACTCACTTCTCCTTAACGGAAGCAAAGAAAAATGAGGAGTGGCTTCCTTTGCAAGCCACTCCCCAATATATATGAAATGGAAAAAATACCCAATAGGCGCCACCACTCAAAATCTGAAGTGCCAAGTAAGTCCTCCCATCAAGTTTTCTCATAAAAGACCCCTTACCTTATTTAGCTAAGGCCATGAGAATATTTAGATTCAATGGAAAATCCTATTCCTCAATTTATAGGGTTTTGATGGATTTGCTTGATTTGGAATTAACCATAAAAATTTCAAGCCCTTACACCTTAACCCCATAAAGAGATGTCTGCAAAATCCGACATACCTTAAGCGTGAAAAAGGTGGGGCGTACTTGACTCGTGAGCTCTACCACCAACTAGGGCCCAAACATGGTTGACCATTTTTGATTGTTGGCTCGCCAAAGAAACCACAATCTTGGAAAAAAAATCCCAAATTAGATGTTGGTAACCCTTAGTTAAACTCGTGAAGCTCTGGATATCAGTCTCGGGCCTTGGTTAAGACCATCTTACAATGCCGCTTGGATCGTGGCTGGGTCCATTGACATACCTTTGTCATCAAAGACGTGACCCAAGAAAGCAACTTGCCAAGCCAAGACTCTCACCTACTAAACTTGGCGAAGAGTGGGTTATGTCGCAATGTATCCAAGGTGGCCCTCAATGTTCCGCATGTTGTTTCATACTCTAAAAATAAATCATAATGTCATCGATAAACACCACAACAAATCGTTCTAGAAAGGGTTGGACACCTGATTCCTCAAGCCCATAATGTGGAAGAGGCATTGGTTAGTCCAAGCGACAACCAAAAACTCGTAATGGCCTCAACAGATCTGCAATACGGTCTTTAGAACACCTTCCTTTTTAGCCACAATTGACCATACCCAAATTGCAAGTCAACTCTCAAGGACATTGCGGATCTTAGCAGCTAATTAAATCGATCATCGATCCCTGATAGAGGGTACTCATTCATGATTATGACCTTGTTAATTGTTTGTAGCCCACACATAACCGCATACTCCATCTTTCATTCTCATAAATTATAGGGGCTCCCTATGACGACACACTTGGTTAGAAGAGTCCCTTGCTCCAAAACTTCTGTAGGTGGACCCTCTGTTCCACGAACTCAGCCAGAACCATCCTGTATGGCTTTCTCCTCCTCCCTACCCACTCACCAACCCTCTTCCTCCCACTCTGGTGGTTGTAGTTGTTGCTGTGTCTCCTTCAGCTGTTGCTGCCATGGGTCGCGAGAAGGAAGAAATGGGAGGGAAGCACCACCTCCACCATCTACAACCTTTCCTCCCCTTGCCCACTCGTCCAGTCACAGCGCTGCTGCCTGTGATTGTCACCGTCGCTGTGCCCTGCTGCCACTGTAGTAGCTGCTCTAGCGTGCTTGTGAGGCTGCTGTTGCTTGTGGCAGTGTTGATTTGAGGGTCAACGGGAAAGGATCAACCTCGTTGAGGCCGCGATGACAAAGAGTGTTCCCTCCTCTCTTATCTAAATCATTAGCCCTTGGTATTTTTATTTTGGGGATTTGGGCATTTTTGAATAAGAGTTTGGGATATATTTGGTGAGTGTATAATATTGATGTGTTGTTATTTGTTGTTGATGCGAGGGAATTTGGAAGGGGCAACCACCACATGGAAGAACGAGCTCAAGGCAAGGTAGGGATTTCTGGGTTTCCTCTTTCAATTCCGTGTCTTGAATGCCTAAGAGATTTAGAGTTACGATAATTTAGATCTAAAACCTCATATTTTGTGTGTTTAGTTTGAGTCTCTTGAGAATGGTGAATATGAAGGATTTTAGGTATGCTATGGTTAGCCCATGCATGCATAGTTGCGGAACTCATGGGGTGGCGAATGCCTGTGGATGTGGTAGCATGTATGTGACTGTGCAACCGCGTGTTAAGATTTGAGATGGTTGGGAGTTTTTCTTTGTTTACGATAACTCACGGATATATTTAGATGGCGATTTATGGTTAGATTTGAAGACAATAGATTCAGTGGGGTTTTGAGGCTATAATGTGACCTCCGTATGGATGGTAAATGATTATGAAAGTTTATGAACACCCAGGGCAGGCTTAAAAACATGCTAGATTACTATCATGCTCGCTTGTTATTGGGATTTTGATGATTGAGAATGCCATTTTGTGCCTTGTAATGTACGAAAGATGAATCCAAGTTCTACGGGTCAAGGGAATGGTTATGCCTGTGATGTGACCTCCTTGTCATTCCGAACTAGGTGCTGGGAACAGCCAGTACCAGTACTAAACTCCAATACTAGTACTGGATGGCCATTACAGACCAAAATGGCTTGAAATTGGGATTTGGGGAATGACTAGTACTGGTATTAAACATTAGGATCGGTACTAGCCATCAACCCAGGCCAAATGTTGGGTGTGCAAACTGGGATTTAGGTATGCCAAGTACCGGTACTAGCATACTACTAAGTACTAGTCCCTTCTGATGGCCAGTGGGCTGTGGCAGTTAGGATTGGTACTGAACACTAGTATCGGTACCGTTGCTTTAGAAATTATGATACAATTATTGAATCATGCCATAATCTATGAAAAGAAATGGGGAAAAAGAGAGGAAAAATCTAATCTACAAAGAATTATTAAGAACTTGAAGGCTTAATCACCACTCTTGTCAATGATGGCCAAGCTTGTTATGTGCATGGAAACCCTTAAAGGAATAGATTGAAAGCTGAAGATTAATCGACCAAACCCAAAGCAAAACCTAGAATATTGAATCTTGGTGACTCTATCATGAGCCTAAAAGGGAAACTTAGACCCTAAGGTCTAAGATCAGACCCCAGGTGATCTAGTAGATTCCTAGGATTTCGTTTCTGGCATAGGACCAAAATGGATTAAAAGGGATTAGTAAGTCTAGTAGGTGAGCTCATAGGGAGGTACCATTGACTTCATGAATCGAGGGCTCACCACTACGGGTTGGAGACCCGAAGAGCTAAAGTAATTAGTGGCTACTTGCGATTGACCTTGGGATCTAGAAGATTCTTGATGACAATGGCATGCTAGGTGGCTATCGTCAAGTTTAGGTACTAGGGGGCACTCGAATCTGATTTTATGTCTCAGGACATGTTTTCGGTGAGGGGTTTGGTCATGGCCTTAGTACGGACAACGGACTGAGAGTGCACCTAAAAGATCGTGTTCCACAATGGAATAATGGTGTGACCCATTAAACATCTGGCCAACCCTACCTGAGATGGGTGAGTTGTAGCCTTAGTCAAATGGCTGGTTGAGAGGACACACCTGAAGTACGTGCTTCTAATGGGAGGCACTGGTGTGGCCCGTTAAACATTCAACCTACCCTACCACAATTAAATATGAATAATTAGGACTGTAACTCAATGGATACGACCTGAGCTGCTCTTTATAATCCTGAGGATTTGGCCTGGGTAGCTACTAAGAGGCCTGACTCTTCTGACTAAAGTCAGCAATGTTCTCGATGTATCGAGAACAAGTATGCCTTTTTGCGAGGATTACCAGCCCTGCTAGCTTCTCCCCTAGCCAGGGAGAACCTACCAGGCTGGGATCCGAGGGGAAGGATACACCTCAATCTCCTCTAGTAGGGAGTGATGATTCCTAGAATTTGACTTCTGAGGTAAGGAGGGAATAAATCATGAGAAAATAAAATTGAATAATTGTGCAAATAAATTATGGTAAAGGAGGAAAAAGGCTCATAGCCAGCCTGTAGTGTTAAGGAAACCTGGGTCTAGTATGAGAATGAGGAAAAATCCTGTAGTTAGCCGGTTACGTAGCTGAGACATGCGGCGAGAAAACAGCTTGTGCTTGGTCTATAGTGCAGAAACTCACACACTACCTTTCTTTGTTTCGAATGTTACATGTGGTTTGTCCTTATTGAGCTACTTGGTTTACTCCTTTGTGACCCATTTTAGGTTCCGTTGCCGCAAAGTAGGTGGTGTGTCATGTTGGGTTTAGGCCCAGGAGGACGTGGGAGATCAGTAGAGTGTGAATTTGTGCTTTCCTTATGGATAGGCCTTAGTGTTTGACGTAAATGCTTTGGCTAAGCTTTTTTGGTGTAGCCTTGAAGTTAGATAGCTTTCTGGTGTTGTAAGACTTTTACATTTTAAATTGTGGGCTTTTGTATATGTTATGACAGACGGTGAATGCATGACAGTGATGTACAAGTTTATGGTGGTGATGTATTAATGGTATTTTAGTTTTATTCTCATCGGTTTTTATGTTTTTATCACTTTTGATTGCGGGTTGTGCCTGCCGGTATTTTAGCGCTTTTCGTTGCTTTGTGGTGTTATTGTGGGGTGTACCCACCCATATAATTTATGATATTCATGCACAGATATAAGTTGTAGGTATATGTTTTGGAAAAATATTAGATAAACGGGAAATTTTGCTAGATTTTTGGTAGGTTTCAACCCTACGAATTATTTAAAAATTGACTTTCGTAAGACATACCTAATTGATGAGACTACGAATTATAATCCGAGCCACCTGGTAGAAGAGACCTTGGCACTTGCACACCTGGTGATCCGCGCTTGATCTGTTGGGAAGATTATTGGGGTGTGACACTGCATGTAAGTTATAACAATGCTTATCCCGTAAGAATAACACATCAAATCATGATATGGGTTCATAATCAATACTAGTTTACAGAATAATGATACAAAAGTATATCATGAACAAAAAAACCAATCAATCCTTTATCCTTTTGTATACCTTGTACTGAATATTGCAACTTGCTGGGTTGTTAGCATATGTTATTATTTATGTTTGTACAGCTTTTGGGTTTTTAGCTTCTTAGGTGCACTACTGTACTTTTACCCTTTTGGTCTCTCTCTATATAAGAGAGCCTAAGGTTTTCAGTAAGGAATTAAATCATTTCAACTAATTTGGTATCAGAGCAGTGGTCCTGAACCAGGGCTCTAAGTATCCCACCCCCAAAGCCTCCAAACCTAAAAGGCATACAAACATAAGTAATAACATATGCTAACACTGTTAAGGAGCTAAGTAGTAGTTTCTCTATCTTTTCTTTATCGTTTACGAACTTGCATTTATAAGATTGTCTATGAATTTAACTGATTCCAAGTTCAGTTATTTTTTAACATTTTTTTACACGGGCAATTCTCCTAATTCTGGATTTCTTGCTGAAGTACTTTAAAGGCTGTCTTTTAAGAACCATTTTGTCATTGTTCTACCAAAATAATATCTCCCTAAACCCTAAACCCTAAACCCAAGCAATTTTTTAAAAGAATGTTTCAGGTTGTTGCTTTGACAAATTCCTTTTCGTTCAATCACTATGTTGCTTACACCTGTTTAGATCCTCTTTGATTATACATTCTCCATTTATTTGATATCAGGTTCAAGAAAATTTCCCCTTCTCAGTAGCTTTGTCTTGGAAAGGATAGGAAGCAGTTGGGTCTGACAGAGATTGAGAAGACATCTTTAGTATTTCCTAAAGGGTGTTCTATTCCCCTTTCCAATGCTGTAAGGTTTCTATGATCTGGCACATTTTCTGTTGATTTTGTTTATGCTGATGTGAATGACCTGCAATCACGACCAAACATAGGCACATATTTAGTAAGTTATCGTCAATAAAGTTGTTGATTGTATCCATTTTTTGTGAACATGGAAGAATGATGTATAATTTGATTGTTTTACAGATTGGTCCCTTCCAACCAACTGAAAGTAAAATTGTCAAGCTGAAGGTTAAAGTTCACTTAAGCACTCATGGAATTGTACCCGTGGACTCTGCAATTGTAATTTTGTGATTATTTGATGCTCATAGGCTAGGGACTCAGTAATTATTTGGGATTCCTCTCTTGTTGTTGGATGTTAGAGGAAGGAGGTGAAACACCTGTTACAGTTGCAAAGGAACCAGCTAAAGATTCCACAAAAATGGAAACTGATGACACACCAAGTATGTCCACCCTTGGGTCCAATGATGTAGACATGCAAGATGCTAAGGCTGCTCCAGAGAATTCAGGTGATGGTTGCCCCTGGATCTGAAGAGTCGTTGGACACTAAGCAAGTCCAGGCTGCCAAGGTATGGCCCCTCTATCTGATACTTTTTGGCTGTTAAAGGCCTATTTTTGTAGCATGTTTTTTGTCCTCTTTAGATTGGTTATAACCTTGTGTACATGGATGCTACTTGCTTCTACACTCTACATCCTTTTTCAATCGTAGATTCATTAAATATCACTTGTACTGCCATTTTCAAAACATATCTGAGGATTACTATGCTGAAGTAGAAAATTGTCTCTTACTTTGTCAAAAGTCTCAAGAAAATTACTAAAATCCTTTTTCCAGAAAAAAAACAAAATTATTACTGATTGAAAAAGGCCAACATGCGAGTTTGTAATAGCTTATGTATGCTTAATGGTAAGGGTGGAAATGCTTGATGTGCTCTACATTTGTTGACGTTGTCACTTGGTGTCATCATCATCAACATCATTTTTTTTTTTTAGAGAAATCATCATCATCATTTTTGGTATTAGCATTATTGTTTGACTGTGACTTGCCATGGAGGTTGGGAATTGACAGGTTCTATTTTATCTGTTTTCTGGACAAGGTGTAAGCTCATTTGCTATCTGCTTGCATTTTACAAATTTTGTCTCCGGTCCTTTGTTATTATTGTGCACTTTCTTGCTGCTTTCTCCTGTAATGTCTTGTGTCTTGTAAAGCATGTATTTCTCAGGATGGGCCATCTTCGGTCTATTCTTAGGAGAGTTCTATCATCAATACTAATGCTTATATTCTTGCATAGTCCAATTGGATCTTAGTGAACCAGAAGAGGTGTAGCCATTGTTAGATTACACATTCCGTTAAGCTTTCTATTCTTAGGAGAGTTCTATCATCAATACTAATGCTTATATTCTTTCATAGTCCAATTGGATCTTAGTGAACCAGAAGAGGTGTAGCCATTGTTAGATTACACATTCTGTTAAGTTTGTTGCGGCTTTTCTTTCTTTAGAGAGCTTGGTGTGCTTGATGTTTTTAGTTTACTAGTTAGAGAATTCAATTTATTGCATTATGATTTTCAATGATATGCATTGCAGGTTGAGGTTGCTAAGAAGAAAGTGAAAAAAACAAATGTTGAAGTTACAGAACAAGTTTATGGTGGATTGACACCTGTTGATTTGCAATCAGATGTGGAGCTGGAAAGTACCATGGCCCTTTAGGATAGAGTGATGGAAGATACAAAGGACAAGAACAATGCCGTTGAGGCATATGCCTATGACATGAAAAATAACGTATGATCATAAGGTGTAATTAGGAAGAATTTCTTAGAGGTCAAGATGTTTACAGTCTAACTGCCGTGATCTTGTGTGAATACACCTTGGATGCAGTTCTATGACAAAGGCTCAGATAGAGAATCATTATTTTCAAAGCTTCAGGAGTGGAGGACTAGTTCTATGATGAGGGTGAGGATGAGATAAAAGGTGTTTATGTCAAGAAGGTCAAAGAGCTGAAAATGGTAGCTTTCTTATTGTATTTTATGGGTTGATCGATGCATAAGCTATTGGGTAATATTTGTTCTTAATTTCAGCTACGTGACGCTAACGAAGCATGCTATAAAGGGTACCTTGAGAGGGACCCTTTAATTGAGCAACTAAATTATTGCATCAGGGATGCTCCATTATCCAATGATCCCAAGTTTGACCACATTGACATTGCAGAAAAGGAAAAGGTAAGGGGAATAAGTTTGTAGAATAAGTTGAAAGAGTGGAATAAATGATGGAATAAGTGAGTTAACCCATTTGGACGTTTTGGCGGGTCAAAGTTATTCCACAGAGAATGTGGAATAACTTTACCCCGGGTTAAGTTTACTTAACTCGACATAAATAGGAGGCGGGTTAAGTAGCGGGTTAAATAGTTAACCTGCTAACCAAACACAACCTTAGAGTATAAACTCTTGAAATCAACTTCATTTCGAATTTAGAGGACTTTTACCCCTGCAACTCCCAGGAACGTCTGCATTTGTTTACTAAGTCTCCATGTTAAGTATGTTTGTTATGCTGGGATGTGCTGCAGGTCTTAAAGGAATGTGGGGAGGCAGAACTGTGGTTGGAGGGGAAACTAGAGCAGCAAAATGCTCTGGGCAAGCATGATCAGCTTGTTCTTTCATCTGATATCAAGAAAAAGGCAGAAGTTTTGGACAGGTAAATCTGTGACCTTCCAAGTAATTTTTTTAGTTGAGCTAAACAATTTTTTTTCTTAGAATGCGCTAATGGTAGATTTCATTTTTCTATTGCATCAGTAGTTGATCAGAGCTTTTTATCCCATTTGAATCTGATTTTGTATTATTAGTGAAAAGTACTTTTTCTTACTTATAAAAAAAGGAGTTAAAAAAACACTTTTTTTCTGTTTTAAAAAAGGGTAAAAAGCAGAAGCTCCAAATTTCTCTGCTGCTGCTATGGATGTTAAACAATTTTATATAAGTCCTTGTATGAAACAAAAACCTACAGTGGAGGCCCAAACATCACATTTCATGTTCTTGCCAAATTATTTGGTGGCAGCAGTGTTTTTTTGCATTTTGTGAATCTTTTGACTGAGATCTGCTTGAAGCTAGGTCATTCTTGTAGATTCTACAGTACTGCTTATGTTATACACTAGCTTCCATGGCAACCTTGCACAACACTTGTTTTCTTCGCTTACTTTCGAGGTGATTTAAGGTTTTAAGATAAGGTAATTTCTGCAGTTGTGGAGATGTTGAAATACTTTGCATTGGTGATGGTTAAATGGTTTCCGTCAGTGCCTTCCAGCTCATTCAATTACACGTGTAGTTCACAAATTGTTTACTAGATTGCAAAGTTTTAGCTTATTTTATGCTGCTATTGTGTAGTGAAAGAAATTATATTGTTGAATATATAATCGAAAGGAAATTTCTAACTTAAATCATTTGAAATTTATCAATTAGAAATAAACTGGCACCGAAGTTTACCTTTTCCTAGTCATGCTTGTGGAAGAAAATAAAATGTCAAACTCAAAAGAAACCTTAGCCTCTTTTATATAGAGAGGAGAGATAAATTACAAGAGTCCACCATGGAAATAAAATAACAAAAACATAACATATACTTACACTCTCCCTCTAGTTGGGGTGTGGATGTTCATCAAGTCCAACTTATCACAAGCCCAAATCCTCTTCTAAGGACAAGATGTGATCACATGTAGGCTGAAATTGGGGTTGAAGACCCCCCAAGAACTTGCAGGCTTGCCACCTTGCACATGATTTGGCTTGTTTGTCGCAACAAGAGGGTGCATAGAAAGGTAAGCTCTTCGAGCAAGGCCACCATCTTTGAGTAATATTTGTTAAGGGAAATATCTCCTTGAATTGTATCCCAAATTCTCCAATAGATATCAGTGAGCTGGGCGCACCCAGTTTTCTTGGAGAACCTCTTCTCAAAAGCTTCCCATATGTCCTTCGCTAAGTTTTTGTACAACATATTTGAGGCAATGTTAGAAGCAATTGAGTTTAGGAGCTAGTTCATTACCATATAATTCTCCTTCAATTTCTTGGTTGCATCTTTTGTCTCAGGTGCCCCTTTGAGTAGCACGTGCAACTTGTCTTGGCCATCGATGAAAATTTTGAATGAGTGTAACCATACAAGATAGTTGGATGATCCCATCAATTTGATGGTTGTCCCTTGAATAATCATCTTTGTTTCACTAGTGATTGCGCAGCAATCATAGGACCTAATCTACTTGAATTAAGTTAGATTTTAGATTAACTTCGAAACAATGCATGCATGAACATCATAAGTTGCATCATAGTTGATTTGTTAAATCTATAGATAATAATGTTATTTTATGCTTTAAGAGAGGCTATATTAATTGCAAATGATTCAGGGCCGTAGATGACAGATGAGACTGTACGAATCTGATCAGGACAATGACGGGAGTCCAACGCTTCCGGAATCGTCTTGATCAAACTTTCGTAGAATCACATTCAGCGTGTAGAAGATCAAAGGCCAAGAAGCAAAATAACACACATCCAAACCTCAGATATCAAATCTAATCGCATGGATGGATCTGGATCAACGATCGTAGTCCAACGGCGTAAAAATCAGCTCAATTGGAGCCCTGTAGCACCTACTACAAAGGAGGGAAGATGAACGGTCAGGATGGTGCCATGTGGCACCATCCAAACAGCTTACCTCCATGCCCCAACCACTGAAGGATAAAACATGGGTTGTTGGATCGTCATCCAACGGCCACGATGAGGCCACATCGCCCCTCTCCACGCTTCATCAAAGGAGTCCATCTCAGTTGTTGAATTTTCATCCAATGGCTGAGAGCAGCTACCTAGGAAACCAAAATGCGGCACAATTTCACATGTAGCACGTTGGTCTCAACCTTGTCACGCAAGCGCGAGGCACGCGATGGATTCGCGCTGAGCGTGAAATTGGAGAGGCGGTGGAGCGCGAGCGCAATTGGGCCGTTAGTCATATTGAATGGAGTGGATGTGACTGCATGGTGCCAGGTTGATTGACCGATGAGGTGGTGCGATGCATGCCCAAATTGATGCACAATTGGACGCCCTGTTGCACTCGAATTATAAAGGCGGTGTGGCGCAAATCGTGAGTCATCCGATCATCAGATCGAACGGTCGAAATTGAAAGCTCGCGTGAAGGGCATGAGGAGCGGATTGGAAGGCTGAGCGCATGCCACATGTCGGCATCTTGTGCAATCCGTGTGTTATAGGCGCATAGAAGATTGTTTTTAGGCGCGATCTAATTCATTGTTCTCCCAATTGACGGATCTGATCGCACCTAAGGTGTTGCACGATTTTAAGGGCCTAAATACCTACTTTGCCCCTCATTTTAGCTATAAAGAGTCCCAGAGCCACCAATTGAGAGGCAACTTTCACCAGACACATCTCCAGCCTCTCTTCTTCACTCTCTCTGCAGCATCTCTTCAATCTTCTTCCTGACGTTCTGAATCTGAAGTGCTGCCGCACTTCAGACAAACATCCCTCAAGTAGTGCCGCTCTTCATCTCTATCTACTTTTTAGCATACTTGTTTTAATTCCTAGTTTAAGAACTATTGGCAATTAGCAATAAAATTATGATTCTATGAATATCTGGTCTCTTTTTATGCTTTCGTTAAGATAGGTTAGTACGAAAAGTATTGAAAATCTCATTTTGCCTCCCTACGAATGACTTAGGACTCTCCAATTCTGAATTATAAATTTATTTGTCTCGACGTGATTTGCAATTACAGCGATATAAATCTCTTTACGCGTTTCACGATGAACCGATGACTTGAATCTTTGGTTTTGCTATCTTTTCTTATGAGGACGAGGGTGGTTGTGTGACTCTATGTCCAAGCGCAAGGCACTTGATTTCTCCGCTTCTCGATGTTGTTGCTTTTACACCTCGTGAGCTTGGTGTCTTTAGGTGTGTATAAGGCTACCATATGTAAATTTGAGAAGTTGATGCAGAATCTCAATCTTGAAGTTTTGCATGAGTTCCACGTACATGAATAGGCTTTTCAACGTGGAGATCTTTCTTCGTGCATGGATTGCTAGAGGCCCAAGAACGGTGGCTTTGATACCATGTGAAGACTTGTGGAAGCTAGATGTTGTGGATATGAGAGTTGCCAGAGATTTGCTGTTCACGTTATTGTTCACAGTACTAGTTGGAGATAATGATCAATCTTATTCAAACAAGAAACTCTACACCTCTTTATATAGAGGTGTGGGAACAATTGTAGTATATAACCATAAGAAAATAGAAAATTACAATAACACCCTCATAAGATAATAAATGACCAAAGGGATATCTCAACACTCCCTCAAGCTGGAGCATAGATGTCAATTATACTTAACTTGGAACAATAGACACCAAAACCTGAGCGATGTAAAGGTTTGGTGAAGATGTCTGCTATCTGGTCCTCGGATGTGACAGGTGGTATAGATGATCCCCTGTTGAATAAGGTCCTTGGTATAATGGCAATCGATCTCAACATGTTTGGTGCACTCATGAAACAGTGAATTATTTGCAATATATGTGGCAGCATGATTATCGCATCGCATCTCCATGGACTCCTCAATCTGGACATGCAAGGAAAAAAGAAATACCACTGAAACCCTAAACCAAGGGGCATCTCGGCGGTGTCTTTGTGCCTTGTGGCAACCGATGAGCCATTGGTGGTCCTCTTTGGGCGACCCCTCTAGGGCCCTTATTTCCTCTCATCTCTTGATTGAGGTTGTGATTGGCTTCTCTTTCTTGCTACAACACCCTGGGTAGCGACCTATAAGCTTCATTGGCGTCGCCTTAGGTGACTATGGTTCCTCTAAACCATTTGCACCACATTGCTTCACCCTCTAGGGCACTTCGATGGCTGAGCATCGCCACCAACTCCTCCACTACATTGCTTGGAAGGCCTTCACTGACTCCAGTGTTGCTTCGGATCTGTTTATAGGCATTTTTTGGTTACCCTTCGGTTCATATCTGTTGTGCCGCTGCTACGATGTTGCTAGCATCGCCTCTCACTGTTGTTGGGTCCGGTGACCCTTATCTTGGTTCAGCGACTCTTCTCCTGGTTTGGCAATAGTGTTAAGGCCGGAGCAGATGAGTGCTTAGCACCTTGCTTTGGTGCTGCCTTTGCTTGTGCCTATGCGTGATCCTAGATCACCCAAAACATTGCTATGCGTTGGGATCATCACTACTATGGGGTTGCAAATCTGTGAAGTCTTCTACTACAATATGAAATTGCACTAGAGGGGGGTGAATAGTGAAATTGAAAATAATTGCTAAATTAAAAATTCAATCACAAATATGAAGGCATAAGATTTTTAGGTGGAAAACCTAACTGGGTTAAAATCACCACCTAAGTCAGTCCCTGACTTCGGACTCACGATCACAAAAGTGATCAATTCACTATCCACACTACTTAAACGAGGGTAGTGTACCTCAGATACAATTCCCACCTTCGATTTCTAAACGAAGGTTTCTCCCTTAACTATGAAGAGACGGGGATCTGATAAGCCAGACACCCAACTATGACAAATATGAAAGAAACTGAAATTAAAAGCATCCTATAGATCTCCTTAAGATATGTATACTTCAGTTTAAATACTAGGGGTGAGTGAGACTCCTTGATGGTGTAGATTGAAGCACAATTGGAGTGTTGGTTTACCCCAAAAAGAGTGTAGCACAGCAGTTGGGGGCAATGGAAGCTAGAAGCAAATGGATCCAGCGATTTTCTATGTAATATTTCTCTTCAAGGTGTACTTTTCCTAAGAGGAGTTAAGGTTTATTTATAGGCAAGTTTATAACCTTTAAGAAGGCTTGGGAGGAGACGCCTAGCCGTTGGAGGCAAGCCCCAAGAGATTAGAGCGAAGTCCAACTTGAATCAGGCTCATAATGATCCTGATAGCAGAATCAGGCGTCTGATTTTTGGGTCAGACGTCTTTTCAGACGTTTGACTGTAATTTTAGACTTGTAATATAGAAGATCAAAGTTCCCGATTTTGTCGAATGGAGACAAGTTCTACCTTAGACATCTGGAAAGCTATTTTAAGATGTTTAGGTAAAAAATTGGATGTCTAATTCTAGGCGGGTTTGTTCTTATTTTTATCAGATCTAAACAGGGTTCTAGACTTAAAGGATTAGACAACAGATTGGATGTCTGGACAATGTTCTGGATGTCTGAAAGGTAATTATAATCTTGCTTTGGGATTGTTTGCGAATCTGAAAAGAAACATTTGCATTCGGACAAATCTTCGCAAAGATTTTGACTAACAATCCATTATTGGACATCTGGAGACATGTCCAGACGTTTAAAAGTATATTAACCATTGGGTTTAAAATTCTTAAAGGAAATGCTAAGTAATGAGCAATGGTAGGCTATAAGGACGTCCGATGCACTTATTGGATGGCTAACTAAAGCCTATGGACGTCTGTGTAAGGAATCTTTCATCTGAAACCTAATGTTCAAAACATTAAGGTGAGACTATAGGCAATTTTGTCTAAGGAAATGATTAGACGACTTAAAGTTGAATATCAGACGTCTGATAAGTGTGTTGGACGTCTGATATGTGTTTTGTGACTTGGTTTTTATTTCTAATTTTTCCCAAGTGTAGAGAGCCTAGGTTAGCTATATGTATATTATATTTGACGCCTCCTTACAACTTTTCTAGGCTTAAATAAAAGTAAAATTACAACCTTTGAGATAATACAAAGAATCCTAAGACCTAAAAAGAAAATAAGTCTTGATTCCCTTAATGCTTTGACTTGGAAATTGTGAGACCTGCAATAGTGTTATGACAGAAAAAATATGATATTTTCAATTTTTATTTCTTTTACTTTATTTTGTAAAATAATCAAAATATTATTTATGAGGGGTTGAACTAACACAATCACCATTGTTGTTTCTGTTGGTGTTGGTGTTGTTGCTGGTGTTGTTGATCTCATGGGTGTGTTGACAATGGAAGTGATTGATGTCTCCTTGATTGTGCTTGGGATTGTTTCCTAGTAATTGGTAATGTATTAACTCAAAAAGAGGTCGACCGGTTGGTATACAGGAAGGGTCGGTATAAATCGGATTATAGGATCCATGAGGCTAGAAACAAGGGAAGAAAAAGAATCTACATACAATCAGTAATGGTAAGAGTGACCAGGGTGCTAGTCCTCATGGCATCTTCACCATGTTGGCTCGCGTTCCTCTCCTTCCAGAGTCTCCAAATTGTAGCATTGATAGCCGTCCACAAGTCATCACAAACCGATAGGGTGGGAGGTTGAAAAGGGTTGATAGGGGGTGTACTAGCAAGCCCCAGAGAGGGGTGAACCTACCTCCAAATAGCATTGGGGTAGCTATAAGAGAAGAGGTGCTCACGAGTCTCTTCACAAGTACCACATAGCTTACAAGTAGTGTCAATAGGAAGTCCCCAACGTGCAAGCCTATCAAAAGTAACCTACCCTTGGCCGCCAGCCAAGTACAACAACTCCACTTGGGAGCGATTTTCTTGTTGCAGATAGACTTCCAAACTTCAAGAACAGTACCCTTGACTCGAGTAGAGTCTCTAACCTTCCTTGCTAAAATAGACTCGCAAGGGAGTACCAGCCACGACCACCCCTTAGTACTATAAAAGCGATAGAGCAGAGTGCTTTGAAAGGATAACAAGCGTTTCCACCAAGGGGAGTCAAAAGGTGAGGGGGTTGCAGTTAAGTAAACCCTAAATCCACATACCTTTGGTGCATCAAGTCGCTCCAAATGGAATCACCAGCAGAAGTAAGGTGATGGGCCAACTTTGCAAAAGCACACACTTGAAGTTCCTCAAGGTTGCATAGATTAAGACCTCCCTCCTAGAGGGGTTTGCAAATGTCTTCCCAGGCAACGGGATGGGATTTACCATCCCAAATAAATTTGCAATCCAGCTCCTGATTCTATCCAAAGAGGTCTTTTGGATGATAATGCATGAGAGCCAAAATTGTAAGAGCCCCTCAACCCCCCATTTGACCCATCTCACCTGCCCCATTTTGGAGAGGGTATTCCTCCTCTAGCCAGCTAGAAGTTCCCTTTCTTTATCTTCAAGTGCAACAGAAGGGCTGGCATCCCTCATGGTAACTTAGGAGATCCCCAAGTAGTGGCAAGGGAATCTTCCCTCAATCATGCCAAAAATCAGCGAGGATTAACCTTGCAACAGATGAGAATATTGTCAGCACATAGAAGATGTGAGGGGACGAGAGTACCCCTGATCCTGGCAGGGAGAATTCTGCCTTTATGAGTCTGGTGCTACAAGATCGCAGAGAGAACATTGATAGCCAGTGTGAAGAGGAGGGGTGAGAGGGGTCTCCTTGTTGTAAGGGCCTAGAACTTTGATAACTAATTTTGATAATCAGGCAAGCTTGTTTGATTCCCATGGGTTGAGAAATGGGAATTTCCCTTAAACTTGACTACATCGGGCCTTGACATTTTAGTTGAGGGGTTATATGTGAGAAAATTTATTAAAGGATTGTTTATTAAGTAATGTTTTGGGTGGAGAGGTATGCCTTGTAATTTTTAGAACCATTTAATTTAGGATGGCTTGGGAAAGAAGCCAAATACTCTTGCAAGCAGAGCCCAGTTGAACCCCTATGGGCGATCTCTCCTCTGTCACCGCTCGACTCCTCCTCACTTTTCTTCTTCTCACTGGCTGCCACCCGGGTGTGCAACTCCAGCCACCCTCGCACGTAGCTACGAACTGTTGTTGCTGGTGCCATTGCGCAGGTCCTGCTGTTGTGGCTACTGCTGTCGACTGCTGCTGCTGTCGCTGTTGCTACTGTTGCGCTAGCAGTGGCTGCTCATTGCAGTGGCCACGACAACTGCTGTTGCTGAAATCGTTGGGTGGAGTGGTTTGGGACCCTGTCGAAGCACTGCACATGGAACCCGGAGGGGCAGCCACTCAACATCACGGAAGGCGGGAGCTCGAAACAAGTAGGGTAGTCCCCTCCCCTTTCTATTTGATTTCTTTCCTTGTTTCAAAATAAGATAAAACCCAGGCTTGATGATTATGATAAAAAAAAAAGAAAGAAAAGAAAACCCGGGTAGGGTGGTGGAGTTCCAGAAACCTAATAATGTGTTTTGGCATGAGTTCGGACCCCAAAGGGGATCCAAACTTGCCACAACATCGAAAATATAGCTGCAGTCCATGTACTGTGCATGTGAGTTGTGCGTGGGGTTACTAGTTCGAGGTCTTATGGGATGCATGTGAGAAGCCCACCAAATTTGTTTTGCATGAGAAGTTCATATTTTGCACAAAAAGGAGTTGATATAAATGTGAAACCCCCATCCTTTTTAACAAAAAAAATTGCACGCAGCTACCAACTGTCGTTGCTGGTGCCATTGTGCAGGTGCTGCTGTTGTGGCTGCTGCTGCCGTTGCGCAGCTGCTGCTGTCGCTGCTGCTACTGTTGCGCTAGCAGCTGCTGCTCATTGCAGTGGCCACAACAACTGCTGTTGTTGAATCAATTGGGTGGAGTGGTTTGGGACCTTGTCGAAGCACTGCACATGGAACCCGGAGGCCAGGCACTCAACATCGCGGAAGACGAGAGCTCGAAACAAGTAGGGTAGTTCCCTCCCATTTCTATTTGATTTCTTTTCTTGTTTCAAAATAAGATAAAACCTAGGCTAGATGATTATGAGAAAAAAAGAGAGAAAACACAGGTAGGGTGGTGGAGTTGGGACCTTGTCGAAGCACTGCACATGGAACCCAGAGGGGCAGCCACTCAACATCACGGAAGACGAGAGCTCGAAACAAGTAGGGTAGTCCCCTCCCCTTTATATTTGATTTCTTTCCTTGTTTCAAAATAAGATAAAACCTAGGCTATATGATTATGAGAAAAAAAAAGAAAAAAAAAGAAAGAAAACTCGGGTAGGGTGGTGGAGTTCCAGAAACCCAATAATGGGTTTTGGCATTGTTGGGTGGAGTGCTGTGGGACCCTATCGAAGCACTACACATGGAACCCGGAGGGGAAGCCACTCAACATCGTGGAAGACGAGAGCTCGAAACAAGTAGGGTAGTCCCCTCCCCTTTCTATTTGATTTCTTTCCTTGTTTCAAAATAAGATAAAACCTAGGCTAGATGATTGAGAAAAAAAACAAAAAAGAAAGGAAGAAAACGCGGGTAGGGTGTTGGAGTTCCAGAAACCCAATAATGGGTTTTGGCATGAGTTCGGACCCCAAAGGGGGTCCGAACTTGCCACAAAATGGAAAATGTAGTTGCAGTTCACGTAATGCACGTGCGAGTAGTGCGTGGGGTTGCTAGTTTGAGGTCTTATGGGATGCATGTGAGAAGCCCACCAAATTCATTTTGCATGAGAAGTTTGTATTTTGCACAAAAAGGAGATGATATAAATGTGAAACCCTCGTTCTTTTTAACAAAAAAAGTTGTTAAAAATGAGTCATTGCCATTATTATTGTAGGTGAATAATGAATTGACATTAATGAGTTTGATATGAGATTGAATTAAAATGAGTGAATTGTATAATAGAAAATGCGTTGCTCGATTTATCTCCAATGTGCACTTAACTAGTAAATTTTCGATTCCAAGGGCCTAAGAAAGTACGATCTTGCTTGATTCGTGTATGACGACGATTTCCCGAATACAGGATTGAGGCGATCCAATTAAAATTTAAAATGTGGCCTTTGTGGCAGATGTTAGTGCTCATGGAACACATCATCGGTGTGCGTGTCACTTGCGGGAGTCGGAATGCTGGTGTTAGGAAGCACCCGGTTGGGTCTTTTGAAGCTTGCAAGGAAGTAGATCCCTTTCATAGTGAGTTGATCCATTGATCCATTGAGTTTGGATGCCTCAGGCTTAGGTGCGCTAGTTGTGCTAGACTTAACTTGGGAAGTAGGCATAGATCAACCACATTGAACTCCTAGCAAAATGCATTGACCGGCACCAAGTTGCCACGTGTCGAAGATGGAAGTGACCACGGGTGGGTCCCTTGAGGAAAAGGACTCAGATCCCAAGGAGGTCTGTAGTGAAAGGCAACCAGGGGAAATAGGAGCGGACCTTAGGTTTGAGCCCTGTGGCAATTAGGGAGGATTCTCGATGTCGCACAGGTGAAGATCGGCTTGCAAGAGAATCATTTACGAAGTGATCACGTCATAGACTCAAATTTTCATGTAACATGATGTGGAGGCTGAAGAGGCTAGCACGTGTCAAGTGTCTTCACGTATGTTAGAGTTGAGAGCCGTCAGCCTGGCAACTTTTGTTACAAGGAGCAGTGGGTGATTCCTGAGGGAGGATTCGGGATGAAGGAATCACTCTGAGGCGCAAGGAGAGTTTTTTTGCACCATGAACTATTTAGGTTCACAATGCAAGTACCCTACTGACAGGATGATGATTCTTGTTGTTATGGTAGTAAATAACTTGCCATTAGATGCTGGTAGTTAATTCTCCCCAATTTGAGAGGCGACGACATAGGATCGGACCCTGCAGTAGGGGGTCAGAGGCGACAGGTTATGTCATCGTCAGCCTAAGGTAGATGAAATACGGAATAGAGTCTATGGAGGCAAGATGGGATATTTCTAGGGATAGGGGGGATAGGGAAAAGGACAAGCAAGAATAGAGGAACGTGTTTGAGAATTGCACCCGTTGGAGGGGATGTCCGCTCGTTGGGACATCTCACTTAATGATTTTCCTTCTCTTATACCTTTTTATGCCCTATTGAGCCATGTGGCTCATGTTGCGTTATTTTTTTTTCGGGACAGAATGCCACGCTACTCCCCCTACTTTGTGGGCCGTTGCTTCTACTCTGTACCGAGCTCACCAGGGGCTTCCAACAACAAATACTCTACTTGGGGGAGCTTCTTCCGTTGAGGATCACTTGGTGACCCTCATCTATTTAGGTGCCCCCTTTTCTAGGACCAGACGGACTAGCTGTTGGCCTGGCGGGCGTATGCATAATAGAGCGGTAGGCAGGGATGAAGGAAAAGATAGGAATGGATGATACTTCTTGGGTTTCATACTTTTTGATGTTAATCAGGAAAGAAAGATGTAGCCTAGTAGAATATTTCTTGAATGGCATGTATGTATATATATAAACATATATAAATAGTACGGCAGGGTGTGCCCGCAATAGTTGCACATTTTCTTTTGTCGTTTGTGGTTGTGATGCAAATGTGGGGTGTTCCCGCTATCGTCGTTTTTGGGGTACTTGTGGAATGAGTGGGGTGTGCCCACCTTGTCTCTACTTTGATACTCGTGCACGGATCTTTCTTGTAGGTATAGGAATTTGGGAAAAGTAAGAAAAACAAGGAAAACTTCGTCAAGTTTTCCCAAAATTTAACTTCATTTTTCATTAGCAACCTTCCCTTAGGCTCGAATATGGGAGATTTTTGTTACGCCCATCTAGAAATCAGGAGGCGATAGGCTTCGGCCATGTGGCCGCAATGTCTACCCCAGTATGGAGGAGGCCACGTGGTGTTGCAAGGCGCGACACTTGTCTCAACCTCACCCAGTATGGAGGAGGCCGGTTGGATCTCCATTCATGAGCAGGAACAGGTGGGCGTAGAGATGCACATTAGGATACAATTGATCCAACTATCACTAAATCCCAAGAGTTGAGCTCTAAATATGAAATCCCTCCCGATGGTGGTAACTTTGATGCACATTCTAGGCGCTAAACTTGCTATGTGGAATCCTTTCATGAACTTTGGGCAAGCGAGGAGCAATTAGAGATACTACGTCCTTTGACGACATGAGCCGACATAATCTTTCTACAAGAATCTTTGAGATGACCTTGATAGTATTGCAATAGGCAATAGGCCTAAAGTTTTTAATAGGAGAGACATTAGGCTCCTTTCGAACAAGGGTAAGGAAAGTATGATTGAGCTTCCTAACCAAGGCCCCCCCCACTAGAAAAAGTGGCATACCCCTTCAGTGATGTTGGCTCGAATTATGTTCGAGGACTTATGGAAGAAAAATGCATTGAAACAATTCAGGCCCGGCGCTTTGTCGGGTCTAATGGACCATAGAGCATCTTTAATCTTGTCGTCTTTGGGGATGGATGTTAGGTTGTCGTTGTTAGCAGGCGAGAGCGAGAAGGGAACCGGCCAGGAAAGTTTCCCAACAGGAGGCGTGCATAAATCAAATGGATTAAATTGCAGCAGAGGGAAAACAAGGGATTTGTATCTCCCATGATTGGCTTTCTCTCCCATGTCTGCCATATATTGGCTCTCTCCAAGTGATTTGTATCTCCCATGTCAAGTTGATTGAAACCACAATGAGGGATCTTGGTGAGATGATTTGGGTGCTGCCATTGCCTCTCGAAGATGAAAATACGTTTGATTCTCAGGACATAGGAGACATGGTATGAAGGCAAGGTGATATATTGACAAGCAAGCACAGCTGAACTCCATGAAGTGTTGAGTAGGCTGTGGCCCTCAGTTCTGGTGATCTCGTTGCAACTATCTGCAAGCACTTATCAATGCCAGCAGCTACTCTTTTTACCTTAAAAAGATGTGGGCAGCTCTGATACAGCCTACTTGTTATCAGCTGCAATTTGATCCTCCAAGCGGATGGTATTCTGTCAATGTCGTACTGGAATTTGACAATCTGTTCTGGAGTTCTGTTAATTGCCAACAGAATTTTCTAAACCAGTTATTTTTTAGAAAATATTATTTCTAATTCTATTTGTTCTTTGTCTAATTTTTGGATATGTGTTGACATGAGTAACTCTGCTTAAATGCTTTGGGGATTTTTCACTTGCATCATTGTACTTAAGATTTATTTAGGTATTCAGATTGGGTTTTGTTACTAACTTTCGGTGAGCCTAGTTCTGCCTATATTGGATTTCATCTTTTTTCTTTTTTGATCAAGATAGAGGAGGCCAGGTCAAAGAATGATACCCTGAAAGCTTGTGCTCAGACTGTAAAGTTCGTTTTTCTCAGTTTTCTTACTAAGAGTATTGAATGCTTTTAAACAATTTGATTTGGAATTCCACTGCTTGTTGTCTTAAATGCATTTAATTCTTGTATTAGGACTGCAACTATAGTAAATGAGATGCTGGGGAATATCAATACAAGCAGTGCACTTTCAGCCCTTGAGAAAATGGAGGAAAAAGGTAGGTAGTTTGACTTTTAATGTTATTGTCTGTATATGCTGCTGGTAATCCTGAAAATAATATCTTGATGATTTTGTGATAGAAGAGAAGAGATGGTAAGCTAATCAGTTTTATTGAACTGAAATCAATTGTTGGCGGCAGAAATTCCACTGAGGAAAAAGAACCCTGATTTCAGAATGTACATATATATTTTAATCATGATGTGTTATTGCCTGTGATGTTCACACGTGAAGATTTCGTTGGTTCTCATAGTGTAACTTAGGTGTCATAGCTTTTAGTGGTGAGAGCTAGAAGCTCTTAAAAGTTATTGGATAATGTGTATCTTGTCTTTCCAAGTCGAGGCCGTGTTATCAACTGATGATCTTGAAGGAAAGGTAATTTCTCCACATGTAGTTTGTCTACACAAGTGATTTATTTCAATGAATTGTTTGGTTTGTAGTTTGCATTTCTTGAGAGTTCATCCATTGATGATGATCTTAGATGGATGTAAGGTTGTCGTTGTCAATAGGTGAGAGCAAGAAGGGAACCTGCCAGGAAAGGCTCCCACCAGGAGATGCACCCCTAAACCCTCATTAACTTCTTGGTGTATAAATTAACGGATAACATGCATTATGTGACCATAATCGGTGTCCAACACTTTTTAAGAAAGTAAATATTTTGAACATACAATTTGATCCCATAATCTCTTGGATATTGATAGAGTACCTTATCCTTTAGTCAATCCCTTTGTAATAATTTTTATATATTTTTAGAAATTTGAAAATTATTGTATGATCATAATTTCGCACGACAACGGATTTATTATAATTTATGGTGTCAAAGAATCTTAGTTGCCTTTTATTTTTTTTTGTATGCAGTTAATTCTTTAACTGCACATACTTTTGCATTATGTCTTTTGCTTGTTTGAGCATTTTACAGGAAAGGGCTCATATCTTCCTAGGCCATGTCCGAACGACTTAGACATGTTAGTTGACTTCTATTTATAAGTTATTGCATTATAATATTTTGTAAATCGTTGCATCATATCTTTTAGAAAAATCATTTCATAGTTAGTATTTCTGAAATGATCCCACATTTAATTTAAAAAAAATAAAAGTCTCATGCCTATTCTTGCATTTTATTAGAAAATATTCTTTTTGTTAGAACATTCATTTTAGGGTGCATTTACCTATAAAGATTTAAAGTGCATTTTTATTGGTTCTTTTTGAAATTGAGCATGCAGTGACTTGCATCGGATTAAATTGTTTAAAGGAAGATGTATCACCACTAATATCTTCGAACATCTAAAATCCACAAGTGTAATCCTAAAATACACTCGATCAAGGCGAAATCTTAAAAGAATCAAATTGTTTGTTAAAGGACTTGTTTGCTTGGATGTTAATTGATCTTCAAGGGCAACTACTCCCTTAACATTCATCATGTTCCGATCACATAGATCCTAAGCCTTAAAATTGAGTAGACATGCTTATAGGTTGGATTTCATTTTCGTAGTACTTTGGGATTTAGATTGAATCAACTTGAAGCTTTGTCTACTTGGAACCATCGATGACAAGGTAGGACGGTGCGGTAACTGCGTTAATCGCTTGGGTGAACCACCATGCGGATTGTCCAAGTGGGTCCCTCCCGCCTGGTCGGCCAAGTAATTCAAAGGTCAAAAAGATTCAATGAGTTACGAAGGCACTAGGATTAGGTCCACTAGGTTGAAACGTTAATTAAGGCTAGATTTCTATGATTGATTGTATAGTTAGGACACATTTTCTCTCTCCTATCCCTCTTCTCATCTCTTTGTTCTTGTATCGTTCAACACTGTTCTTAGAGTGAGTATAACTTCTATCCTCCTAACCTAAATAGTGTCTTTTTAGTAGGACCATAAGCATTGCTACAGGTAAAATGCCTTTATCAACGTTTATATTAAGCATCACTATAAGTAACACCTTTACACCTTTACATACATTTATGTTAAATGTTAAAACACCTTTACCGACATTTAGATTAAGCATTGTTGTAGGTAAAAGATCTTTATCGACTTTTATATTAACTATTGCTTTAAGTAAAACACCTTTAATAAGGATCACTGTAGATAAAAACACCTTTGTCAACACTTAGAAATAAGCGTCGTTGTAACTAAATAACTTTTATTAATGCTTACATTAAGTGTCGCTGTAGGTAAAATGCATTTACTGAGGTTTATATTAAGTATCGCTGTAAGTAAAAGACCTTTACCAATGTTGATATTAAGCGTCGTAAGTAAAAGATCTTTATCGACATTTATATTAAGCGTTGTAGGTAAATTACCTCTATCAATGTTTATATTGTCGCTGTAGGTAAAAGACCTTTACCGACGTTTATATTAAGCATTGTTGTAGGTAAAATACCTTTACCAATGCTTATGAATAAGCGTCACTGTAAGTAAATCATCTTTATCAACGCTTACAATAAGCGTCGCTGCAAGTAAAACCTTTATCGACGTTTATATCAAGCGTCCCTATAGGTAAAAGATGTTTACTAACATTTATATTTATCGACACTTACATTAAGTGTCGCTGTAGGTAAAACACCTTTAATGACGTTAATATTAAGCGTCGCTGTATTTACAATACCTTTACCAAGATGCTAGCATATTTCTCACCCCTGATGAGCCAAGTCAAGGTCATGTTGTGCACACCACTTCCTCGGTCGTTCATGTGGTAGGACTCCATTTTACCCTTAGTGAGCCTAGTCAATAAGCGTTGCTGTAGGTAAATCACCTTTATCAACATTTACATGTACGGTCAATGTGGGTAAAACAACTTTACCCACATTGATGCTTGACATGTACCGTTGATGAATAAGCGTTGCTGTAGGTAAATCACCTTATCAATGCTTTACATTAAGCGTCACTATTGGTAAAACCTTTACCGACGTTTATATTTATCGATGTTTACATTAAGCATCGTTGTAAGTAAAACACCCTTACCAACGTTTATATTAAGCGTTATTGTAAGTAAAATACCTTTACAAATGCTTATTATAAGCATCACTATAGGTAAATCACCTTTATTGACGCTTACATTAAGCGTCACTGTAGGTAAAACATCTTTAGCAATGTTTATATTAAGCGTCGTATGTAAAATTCTTTTATCAAGATGAAAGGGAAGATGGTACCACTAAAGGACCTAGACCTTGTTGCTAGCATACTTTTCACCCTTGATGACTTGAGTCAAGGTCATGTTGTGCACACTAGTTCTCCGATCGATCATATGGTAGAACTCCAATTTACCCTTAGTGACCTAGTCCATAAACGTTGCCGTAGGTAAATTACCTTTATCGACAATTACATTAAGCGTCATAGGTAAAACACATTTAACGACATTTATAAAGCACCTTTAGCAATAGTTATATTAAGCGTCGCTGTAGGTAAAATGCCTTTACCAACGATTATGAATAAGTGTTGTAGGTAAATCACTTTTACTGACGCTTACATTAAGTATCGCTGTAGGTAAAACCTTTACCGACGTTTATATTAAGCATTGCTATAGGAAAAAACCTTTACCGACGTTTATATATATCGACGCTTACATTACGCATCGCCATAGGTAAAATCTTTACCGACGTTTATATTAAGCATTGCTATAGGAAAAAACCTTTATCGACGTTTATATATATCGACGCTTACATTACGCGTCGCCATAGGTAAAATCTTTACCGACGTTTATATTAAGCATTGCTATAGGCAAAAACCTTTACCGACGTTTATATTTAGTGACACTTACATTAAGCGTCATTGTAGGTAAAACATCTTACCGACGTTTATATTAAGCATCGCTGTTTTCGAATCACCTTTATCGACGCTTACATTAAGCGTCGCTGTAGGTAAAACACCTTTAGTAACGTTTATATTAAGCGTTGCTGTATGTAAAATACCTTTACCGAGATGAAAGGGAAGATGGTACCACTAGAGGACTTTGACCCTGATGTTAGCATACTTCTCACCCCCAATGACCCGAGTCAAGGTCATGTTGTGCACACTTCTTCGATCGATCATGTAGTAGAATCTCATTCTATTCTTAGTGAGCCTAGCCTATAAGCATCGTTGTAGGTAAATTACCTTTATCAATGCTTACATTTACCATCGTTGTAGGTAAAAAAACCTTTAGTGACGTTTATATTAAGTGTTGCTGTAGGTAAATTACCTTTACCGACACTTATTAATAAGTGTCGCTGTATGTAAAATACATTTACCGATACTTATTAATAAGTGTCATTATAGGTAAAACACTTTTACCGACGATTACATTAAGCGTTATTGTTGGTAAAACACCTTTAGCAACGTTTATATTAAGCGTCGCTATAGGTAAATCACCTTTATCGATGCTTACATTAAGTGTCGTTGGAGGTAAATCACTTTTAGCGTCATTTATATTAAGCGTTGCTGTAGGTAAATCACCTTTATCGACACTTACATTAGGCGTCACTGTAGATAAAACACCTTTACCGACGTCTATGAATAAGCGTTGATGTAGGTAAAACATTTTCACCGACATTTATATTAACCGTTGCTGTAGGTTAAACACCATTGCTGATGCTTATTAATAAACGTCACTGTAGGAAAATCACCTTTATCGACGCTTATATTAAGTGTCGCTGTAGTAAAACACATTTACCGATGCTTATGAATAAGAGTAACTGTTGGGAAATCACCTTTATTGACACTTACATTAAGCGTCGTAAGTAAAACACCTTTATTGACGCTTACATTAAGTGTTGTTGTAGGTAAAACACCTTTAGCGACATTTGTATTAAACGTCGTTGTAGGTAAAACACCTTTACCGACGCTTATGAATAAGCATAGCTGTAGGTAAATACCTTTATCGATGCTTATATCAAGTGTCATTGTAGGTAAAATGCTTTTAACGACGTTTATATTAAGCGTTGCAGTAGGTAAAATACCTTTATCGATGCTCATAAATAAGCGTCGGTATAGGTAAATCACTTTACCGACGCTTACATTAAGTATCGCTGTAGGTAAGACCTTTACCGACATTTATATTAAGCATTGCTATAGGCAAAAACCTTTACCGATGGTTATATTTATCGACGTTTACATTAAGCGTCGCTATAGGTAAAATCTTTATCGATGTTTATATTAAGCATCGCTATAGGCAAAAAACTTTACCGACGTTTATATTTAGCAACGCTTACATTAAGCGTCGTTGTAGGTAAAACATCTTACCGACGTTTATATTGTCGCTGTAAGTAAAATACCTTTACCGACACTTATTATAAGCGTTGCTGTAGGTAAATCACCTTTATCGACGCTTACAGTAAGCGTCGATGTAGGTAAAGCACCTTTAGTAACATTTATATTAAGCGTTGCTGTATGTAAAATACCTTTACTGAGATGAAAGGGAAGATGGTACCACTAGAAGACTTTGACCCTGATGCTAGCATACTTCTCACCCCCAATGACCCGAGTCAAGGTCATGTTGTGCACACTTCTTCGATCGATCATGTGGTAGAATCTCATTCTAGTCTTAGTGAGCCTAGCATATAAGTGTCACTGTAGGTAAATTACCTTTATCAATGCTTACATTTACTGTCGTATGTAAAAAACACCTTTAGCGATGTTTATATTAAGTGTCACTATAGGTAAATTACTTTTATCGACACTTACATTAAGCGTTGTTATAGGTAAAACACCCTTATCGACGTTTATTAGCAAGTGTCATATAGGTAGGTAAAACACTTTTACCGACGATTACATTAAGTGTCACTGTAGGTAAACACCTTTAGCAACGTTTATATTAAGTGTCGCTATAGGTAAATCACCTTTATCGATGCTTACATTAAGTGTCGTTGGAGGTAAATCACTTTTAGTGGCATTTATATTAAGCGTCACTGTAGGTAAATCACCTTTACCGACACTTACATTAGGTGTCACTGTAGATAAAACACCTTTACCGACGCTTACATTAGGTGTCACTGTAGATAAAACACCTTTACCGACGCTTACATTAAGCGTTGTTGTAGGTAAAACACTTTTAGCGATGTTTATATTAAGCGTTGTATGCAAAACACATTTACCAATGCTTATGGATAAGCGTTGTAGGTAAAACACCATTGCTGACGCTTATTAATAAGCGTCACTGTAGGAAAATCACCTTTATCGACGTTTATATTAAGTGTCGCTGTAGGTAAAACACATTTACCGATGCTTATGAATAAGCGTAACTGTTGGGAAATCACCTTTATTGACACTTACATTAAGCATCGTTGTAAGTAAAACACCTTTATTGACGCTTACATTAAGTGTTGTTGTAGGTAAAACACTTTAGCGACATTTGTATTAAACGTCGACCCTAAACCCTAAACCCTAGAAAACAAACATTCCCAAGAGCAGAGTACTTCGCATGATTGCAACCTGAAAATAACAAAGAAAAAAGCTCACTGGATAGACATCTGACAAAATCAAAAGCTAAGGCCAAATAATACCAAGATGCCAACACAAAGCAAAACAATCCCAAACCCTAAAGCAAATCTGAGAATGGGATCGAGACTAGATTTGGGTAAAGATTTGAGATTAGAGATCTCATTGTCGACTTTAACGATCTCTGAGTGCAAGAATGAGATCTCCAAGAATATTAGAGATTGAGCACATGAATGTGAGAGGAAGAGAGAGACGAGCACCTTGACTTACGATGTAGACGAGCAATGGAATGCGTCGCTTTATAAGAGCTCCTGCAGCAATGTGCTCAGGAGAGCGACTGGGAAGGCACGTGAATTGTGGAGCTAAAGAGGGGTTAGGGCAGGTGATATGGTAAAAGTCCACATTTGCCCCCAAATGATTTTTTCCCTTAATGGCACCCGCCGATGTAGGACTGAAAATTCGCAACATAAAGAGCTTATTTATAGCGACATAATGTTGCAGTCGGTGTAGGGAACTTATTTTGTAGTGCATACATTGTATACCTTCCAAGAGAGCGATTCTTTACTTCATCATAAGTGTCAGTGTTTTACCTACAACGATGCTTAATATAAATATTAGTAAAGGTGTTTTACCTACAGCAACACTTAATGTAAGCGTCGGTAAAGGTGTTTTACCTACAAAATGTGTTTTACTTATAGCAATGCTTAATATAAGTGTTGCTAAAAGTGACTTACCTACAACGACGCTTAATGTAAACATTGATAAAGGTGATTTACCTATAGCGATGCTTATTTATAAGCGTCGATAAAGGTATTTTACCTACTGCAACGCTTAATATAAACATCATTAAAAGCATTTTACCTACAGTGACACTTGATATAAGCATCCATAAAGGTGATTTACCTACAGCTACGCTTATTCATAAGTGTCAGTAAAGTTGTTTTACCTATAGCGACGTTTAATACAAATGTCGCTAACCATGTGACTAAAAAACTTATTCTATTAAGTTTTATTTTCTCATTTATTTGAACTTGTTTAATGTGTGTTTTCTTAATACAGGTATCCTAGATCTTGAGAAACTGGTGGAAACAAAGAGAGATGTTCAGAGGCTGTATGAAGTGGTTATATATCTCCAAAATTACATGAACTCATTCACATCTTTGAATTATTCGTGTAAAACAAAATTCTACTAAACTTCATCTAATCTGGGCACATTGTTAGTCAGCGTATTTTCTTGTATCGATCATTTTTGTAATTTTGTGAATGTAGGATGTCAAAGTAGGTGCTTTGCCTCAATTTACTCTTTTCTTTCCTGGATTGAATTCTATGATATAGATGGTTAAAGTGTATAGATCTGATGGGTGAGTATCTATTGATATTGGTGATATTCTTGTAGGTAAGAAAAAATAACTAGCTTGAATGTAGCTTTTAGAGAGATTTTGTGGTTCTCTTTGCCTTTATTTCTTGTGGTGCTCAAGAAGGTAGTGTGAGGTGTCCATCCAAACTATTTTGAGATTATTCATCTTCTAACCACTCTTAGTTTGTATTATTTTAGGCTTATAAAACATAAATAACAGTAGTGGTTTAGTGATAAAATTGTACCCTTCAACAATACAGACTCAGATTCGATTCCCGACTGGTGCATATGCTTCTTGAATTTCTTTACTTTAAACACATAAATGAGAGATTGTTTAAGGACAGTAGAGAACTACAAATAATTTTATGACATTAATTGTTTGCCTATTTCATTATAGTGATGCAATTTGTAATTTGAATTTTAGGGAAATGTTATGTTCATCTTAGGATGTTCGATTTTTTTTATTTTTATTTTTTATTTTTTACTATTTTGTAAAGATAGATATTTAAAATTTTGTTTTAATATTTATTCACTTTTTATTGATTCCAATGTAAAGAGACTATATTTCTCTATCTCACATAATATAGAAAAAAAATAAAGCTAACAATATAGTTGTATATTAGAATATTAAGAAACTAAGGCAACAATAACGGAGAAAATGTTGCTACATGTGTTTAGTAAAATTTCATCTTTCTATAATGGCGATAATATTAATATCTTTTGTTATTACCAAATATTAATTTAAACATAGAGTACTTACCTATAGTAACAGTATTGTTGACGTTTTAGATTGTGGGAGTTAATAGTATTAATCTACATCGACGGATAAAATCATCGCTGATAACATAAAAGTTAAATTGGACAACCTTTGGAAAGTAATCTTTGTTGTAGTATTACGTGCAACACCGATGTTTTTTACCGTCGGGATAGTCTACAGCAACGTTTCTTAAGAGGATGCCAAAGTTGATCTTCAAAATAGGCCTCTGCGGTTATAGCGACGGTATTTTGGACTTACATCAACTATTTTTTACCGTTGGTGTAGGTACAAACTGTTGTTGTGAACATTGCTCGACCATGAGCAAAGACGGAGAGAACAATCATGGCACTAGCAAAAAGCACAAGCTTCTTTGTTTTTCGGCTTTGATGCAACTCTACCAGATGATGCCTCTATGATTCTGTAAATGTTGTAGGAGGTGGGTAGATGGTTCTGTACTAGTTGAGATCTTCTTCACATCCTCCATGTCCCCTTTACTTGATAAGTTTGAGATCTCCCCTTTACATACAGTGAAATCATCAAAACATTTGTGCCTATGCTGTGGAGTATCATTGCATAGATCTAAACCTCAGTTTCTCTTGTTTGCATCTTTAGTGTAAATAGATTTATAATACATCAATATATTTCTTTATGTCATGCACCCAAAAAAATCATAGTTTAAATGTTATCTTAAAAATTGTGAGGACTCAACTAAAGTTTATGAAAGGAAAGTTGGATTGATTTTTTATTACAAATATTTTTAATAAAATTGAAATTGAATCAAAAATTGATATTTCCTTAGAATTTTAAATAATTTGAAGTTTTATTTTATATGGCATGATTAACTTTCAATGCCAATTCACCATCACTTATACCTCCACTAATCTACTTTCAATATTTACTCATTACATCTACTCTACTCACTGACTTCCAATACAAATAAAAATAAAATCAACAATAACGTATCAATCACTCATTGCATTTGCATACATTAACCAAACCACTTATCCCATCACTCTAGAACTTACAACTTCCTAAATTTTACCTGCTCTTAAGCTTTAATCCACTTCCAAACAGGTTGTCGAGTTTTGAATAAATAATTAAACATGAAGCTTTAATATCATGATCCATGATTTTTTCTATAGATCCAATGATGTATCATCTCTCACTCCCTTACATGAACATACCCATTATATCCAATAATTTGCAAAGTAGGATAGAGAGAATTAAGAAACCAAGTACAAATACGTAAGATATATATTTATGGAAGAAACATATTAGAACAAACTAATTTTTCCTTAGTTATATGGTAAGGTTCTCTTAAAAAAGTTCTTGATGGGAAATGAGTAAAGACTTAGCATAGTTAGAGGCAAAAAGCTGAAAAGTAGAACTCTTCTCTAAATGTTTAGCCTATTATTCGTTATATAGGTGGGAAAGAGTGAGGAAGAGACATATACAAGTTAAGTCATTATCCATTGTTTCCTTCTCCATATAGGTTATAAATGATGAATCATTGACGAAGATCCAAATGCAATCCTTTTAGTCCAATAGTGTGACACATATAGGAATGCAATTCTTCTAGCTGACACACGAAAAATGTTATCAATTAGTTAGTTTCTAAGTATTTTTGAATGTTCGATATCTCTACACATCTAAGTATTTGATTTTTTATGTATAAATTAAAAATTACATTAAGTTAAACATTTTAAACATTAGGTGCAAAAAATATTCTAAATGTAGCAAAATCATCTATCAAATGAATTAAAAGCCATCAAAACTTCTAAAACGTTAAGAAGATTTGAATCAATAGGGAAATTGAAAGCCATTTAAAGTCTAACATAGAAACATGAGAATCTTCAAATGCGGTTAAAAATTAAGATCTCGTAATCCCATCAATTCTGACAGAATGTTAAGTTAAAAATCCTTTTATACTACAATATATGATAAGACATTATAAGTTAATAAAAATATGATCCCATTTATAGCATCTTCAAGCAAAAAATTTTAGGGGAAAATTAATCCAAAATATGGAGTTCAATATCTCAACTTCATTTAAGCTTTTTTTAGTCCCACCAAGTTAGTTGGAATTACTTTAACGTGAATTAAAAACTTAGATGCTAAACCCTACTCTCCACTATACAGTAGTGTGTAAGATTGTTAAATCCTAATTATCATTTGTCTTTGTTCCATTCTCGATGCTATATAATCTCATGAGAAAGGGAATCTTGATTACTTTCTAAGGTGTTTTTGGAGGACTGATGTATACACATCTAATTGACATAATTTGCCTATTTATACATGTTTCCAAGGTTATAAAAGTATTGTGTATTATAAAAATTACATAATATGCATCATCATATATTTAGATTAATTTATATAAATTATATATTAATTCACTTCTTTTGTGACTAGGGGATAAGGTAATTCATTTTGGAGCCTCAGATTGAAGATCCAGGCATATAAATTTGATTAAAATGATGATCGAAGTCCAACGCGTCCAGAATTGCCTAGATCAGATCTCCGTAGTATCAGATGCAGTCTGATCGGTCGATTTCGCAGTGTTTTAAAGATATGTTCATTGTAGTATGTTGCGAAAAACAATGATCAATTTAATTTATTTATTACTCGAAATTTAGAATGTTCCGAGGTCTAACTCAGGAAGCAAACTTTGTTTTAGAAACATAAAAATTCACAATTCACTGCAATATACTACTTTACAAAAATTAAAGAGAGAGGGAATAAAATTTTTTTCTTTTCTTCTTTGCTTCTCTCTTCTTCTTTTTGTCTTTAGATGTATGATTCCATGAATCAGACGTCTTAAGTAGCATTTGCTACAGTGCTCGTCTTCTTCTTCTTCTTTTCTCTTTGGCTGCTGCTGCTTCTTCTTCTCTTCTCTTCAGCTGCAGCTTCCTCCTTTGGCTTCAGCTCTTCACTGTTGAAGTGCACCTCCTCCTCCTTCTTTTAGTGTCTTCTTCTTTTTCAGTTGGCTTCTCCTCTTCAGCTTCTGCTCCTGTCTCTTCTTTTTTTTCCTTTCCTTCTTCCTCAGCTCCTTAGCCGCATCCTCCTCTTCCTCCTCCTCCTTCTTCTTCAGCTTCTCTGCACAGGCACCTGGTTAAGCAAAACCTACCCCTACCCTTCCCACGTTTCTCTCTCTCTCCATTTCTCTCTTCGGTCGCTCTCCTAGAGCCTTCTCGGGTATATAGGTCGAGTATACGCGCCCGAGACCAGGCCCACCGACGTGTGGTGGTGGGCGAGGTGTGCACGGGTAGTCGGGTCAGGCCAGGTCCGCGGAGGTGTGGGTCGCGGACGAGGCCGGTTCGGTTCAGGTGAGAGAGACCTCACCTTGTGATTCAGAGGCGAACAGCTACTAGCAAGAATTCAACTTATGCAGGTGCTATGCCTCAGAACTTTCCGAGGTGGGACTAAACGTCCCACCCTTTCTCGCGCGCTTGTAGCAGCAAGCGCGAGCAATTGCCACTCCAGCTGAGGCCTTCGCCACCAACCGAAGACCTGGAGTTGCGCGCGGAGGTCTTCCGCGCAACCTGGGTGCGTCCCCTGGAGCAGAAAGGGCTTCGAGCTGCTTGCGAGCTTGCTCCAAGCTCGGCGTCAATGGCGGTGGAAGCTCGAGACCTGAAATCAGTAATACGACCTTGTGGCCCTATCAAAATGCTCAGCGAGCTTCGCCAGAGCACGGCAAACGTGATGGTAGTGGTGGCGTGATAGTGGCCGTGAATGCGTTGCTAGGTCAAACTATGTGCGTGCTGGTGGGTGTGTTTGGGAGAAGTGTGTGGAGAGTGTGGTGGTTGATGGAGAGGGGGAAAATGATCAGTGGGAAGTGGCAGAGCTTCTGGGGTGTTTGGTAAGGCGGATGGGCGAGTGGAATGACGGGTGCACCTCGCCGGAGGTCTGGCCGGAGGTGGGGAAGGTGGTGATGGACAGTGGATGTCGAGGGGTCGAAACAACAAATTAACAGGGGGAAATGAAGGGGAGAGTAAGCAAAATTTATCTACGAGTGAAGGGGGAGGTGCGAAAATGGCGAGCGGCCGGTGCTGCCATTGCCGGAGATGAAGGTGCCAGGGGAGAGAATGGTGACGAGGTAAAAGGGTCGGAGAGTGCCCGCTGGTGTGGCACGGTGCTGCAGAGGATGGCGGAGTTAACCTTGCCACTGGTATGGTGGCAGGGCAACGAGAGAGGAGAGGGAGAGTCGCTAGAAGCTCTGGTAGTTGGCCGGAGTTGGGAGGAGACGAAGAGGAGAGGGAATCTCAGGCCAAACGAAGCTTGGGAGGTGTGGAATGATCTGGGCTTGCTTAAATAGGCGCGGGCAGGAGGTTCTTTGCACGGAGGCGACCAGAAGTCGACGCCGGAGGCATGGTCGGAGGGGATACCCATACCTCTCGAGCGTTCGTACGAGAGGTATGGGACGATTTAGGGTATGGGGAGCTGCTCATGCGCTAGGGAGTTTCGCAGAGAGCTCCCCTTTCAAATCTGGGAGCAGCTCCCCAGGCAAGCAAGGAGAAAACCACCTCGCAATGTCGCCGACGGTATGGGTTTCTGTTGCAATGGCAAAGGAACATGAATGAAGAAAGTGACGGGAAAGCTGAGGGGGTTTTTGCAAGGCTTTAAAAAGTTAAGGGTCAGAAAGTAATTGTTGAGGACCAATCTGTAAACTAGGTCAAAATTGCCTTCCCTTAGGTCCAAATTTTGGTACAAACCTAATTTGGACCTAAGGAATCCAATGGTGAAGTTTGATTTTAGGTTTGACCTTGTTTGATTGGACATTTTTCATAAAAACCCAAATTAGGTCAAAAATTGGGTATGGACCTCAATCTAGGTCAAAACAGGTTCCAAAGGCCAAATTGAAGGTTCTAAACCCTAGGGGATATTTTTCCATGACTTTTAGAGGGTTTAGTTGATTTTTGTCTTGCTTGGAACTTCGTGAATTAAAGTGGATTTGTTTTAGGGTTGTAGAATGTCATTTAATTCTTGGATGTCGCCATAACCCTTTTCAGACCAAACCACCCCACCTTTTCTCTTATTAGGTTTACTTGACCTATATCTAGACCCTTAGAATTCCCGTTGATGCACTGCAATGGTAAAATTACAGTTTTGCCCCTTGTGTCATGTTTTATTTTCAGATTAACAATTCCTTGAATTAGACCTTCTCTTAGGTTATGTAGGAGCTTTTGCTTACTTTATTAGATTAAAATGTGCCAGTTAGGGTTTATGATGAGAATCTCGTCATAGTCCGAGGAAGATCAAAAGACAAGGGATAAGGTTGTGAAAATCCAAACTTCAAACGCCAAATCCAGATTCACGGATAGATCTAAATTAATGATCGCTACCCAACAATGTGAAAATCAATCCAATTCGACATCTGTGTCATCATCTATAAAGCAAAGAAGATGGATGGCCACGATGACGTCACGTGATGCCATCATATCTACTCAACACTGCCAGCCTCGCCCTTCTCATCAAGCAGCTCTTGTTCTCAGTCGTTGGATCAACATCCAACGGTTGAGAGTGCGACACCTTTAATTCAAAAACATGACACAAAGGTGAGGGTAGCGTAGCGGTTAAGATTGTCGCGTGCCTGCATGTTACGACTCGGCTCCTGGATCCTTACAGGACCCGAGATCGGCTCGTCTTGACTAATCCCAAGATTTAGTCGTCCAACGAAAAATAACTAAAAGCAGGGAATAAACCACATTCACATATGCAATATAACTAAGCATAAGGAAAAGCGAGACATAAAGGAACAACAGAGCTAAAAGTCTTAACAAAGTAATACATGCAATCACAACAACAACAGCAGAAAAGAAGACAGAAAGCAACAGGAACAGTAAACTAGATGTCTATTACTCACTACAACAGCAGAAAACAACAGGGTTGGAAAGAAACAACTACAACTGGGCTTGGCTAGGCCTAGCACCCTCTGCAGCCGGAAACTCGGGCTGCTCAACTCTTGGTCCTGAATAGAGTTACGAAAAGACAGAGTCAGCGAACGCTGAGTAGAGTGGTGTTTACATTATTTATGTGCAAGTAAAGTAAAACAAGCAACCATGTTTTATTCTCATTTCTATTTATCTCATCCATGTACTTCTGGTTCATTTATTTCATAAAGGATCCAAGTATTTCTTGATTTTGCTTGTTCCTCGTGGGAACGATCTTGATTGCAGTCTTTTCCGTGGAGTAGAAGGTACACGTGGTGCTCTTTTGGCTGGGAGAGTCTCTCGCGGTAGTCCTGCACCCAGTCAACCACCCCAAGGTCAGTGTTCCGACGTAGCGGTGACTACGGCACACGTGATAAGCGCACAGGTAGCTATCCTGCACTGGCACGCTGTTAGTCGTTTCCACTAGCGGGTATGCCTAAAGTACAGCATGGAGCAGTATAGGGCCTTTCCCTCTCAGAACAGGGGTCTCACCCCTCCACAGTCCGCGTACCCTCGTCCGACTACCCCGGTTTGCCTAGAGGGCCTAAAAGTCGGTGTAGGTTGGCTAGTCCTAACCCCGGGCCCCGTGGGGCGGCTAGCTATCTCCCTACACTAGTAGCACACCTCGGTGCTACGTACGCGAGGGCCAAATAAGAGTCGGTGTAGAGTGACTAGTCCTACCCCAGGTCTCAACCCAAGGGGTGGCTGGATCCCCCTCTACACTAAAAGGGACAATTGCTTTCCTTGATACCATGTACACAAGGGTCAGCTCACTTTCTGTCTACATACCAAATTCCTTTCATACACAGGAGTTCTACTCTTACTTCCCCGTAGGGTTCATGCTCATATTCATCTCATTATCAATATTCGGTTATACCATCCAATTCTCAATTTTCTATTACATAGCAGGCAGCTCGTGTTTTCATATTTTACAAGGCAACTCATAAATCAACTAATACACACTGCTAGCAATTTAATTAAACATGCATCTCAAGTGAACAGTATAGCTCAACATTAGGCTCATACATGTCTACCCTAGGGTTCATTCCACATCCTAGAGTTTTAATCAATTTAATCTAAGCAAGCATATTCTTTATTTACATCTTAAAAAATGAATTAAACCACTTTACCGGGTATCATGGGAGGAATGGGGGCCTGCACCGCAGATATTGTTGTCTCCGCGGGTCCCGAACACGGCACCAGCTGGTAACCTATACCAGCGATGAATTCACATTAGATGGGTTAAAAATAGTAGGTACTCAACACTAACACATACAGAAACTCGAGTGGAAAACAACGATACTTCGTTTGCGGAAATTCGATTCCGTTTGGGCCCTGAACGGGCCAAAAACACGGTTACTGTCCAAAATCAATCGTCTGGGACTAATCCCAGATGTCTTAAAAGACGTTAGATCTTACCTCTCACTTCTTGCAACTGCTTCAGATGTCCAGACTCCTCTGCAACCGTCTAAGGAGGGTTCCAGACATCTCACCTTCCTTCCAGTCATCTGAAAGTGCCGTCGAACGTCCGGCAAAGTGGTCAGACGTCCAAAAGTGCCTGGAAAGGCACACCGCGCACCTTTCCAACGCCCTGCAGCTACGTACGAAGATGCAGACCCATTTTCAGCCAAGCCATCCTGCGCTGCGGTTTGCATGGCGGAAAGTAGCGCAGGAAACACGTACCTTCTCGCAATATTATGCTTTCAGACATCTAGCTTCAGCTCCGAACGTCCTAATGCCTCTTCAGTCATCTGGTCGACCTTCCAGATGTTTGATACTGGAAAATTTCCAGTACAAGAACCTCCTCCGCGACGTTGACTTCCTCGTAGTGCCATTTGCACCATGTTGCAGTAGCCTCAACAGCTATAGAGGGCTGGGAGGTTGCCTCCCCGAGACCCTCCTCCTCGCGCGCGTGCTCGCCACCACTCACGTGAGCTCCTCCGAGCTCCCGCACGAGCTCCGTCGAGCTCCTTCGCCCTCGAACCTCCCTTCACGTTCTTCCTTCCTCTCTCTCCCTCTCATTCTCCCTCGCTCATCCTCTCTCTTTCTCGCTCTCCCTCCTAACCCTCACTGTGGCTGCACAGGGACGACAACTAGAGGTGGTGGTGGTGGCTGGTGGAGAGTGGTGTGGGTGAGGGGAAGTGGGCATTTAAATAGAAGGGGATTAGGGTTTAGGGGTGAGGGGTGTGGAGGAGAGAGAGAAGCTTTGCATGCCGCCCGCATGCAGAGCGCAAAGAATGAATGATATTTTCCCACTTTCAGACGTCTGGCCCTTCATCCAGACGTCCGGACAGACGTTTGACGGTTAGTCCAGACATCCTAAACACCCCAAACAGGCACCAGGTCATTTCACTACAGGCCGCATAATCGAGCTCCCCCTCCACGCTCCCTCCTCGCATTCACAAGCGTAATTCAGCTACTTGATCAGACATCAACAACTCAGATCAAGGCATTGGATGAATGCACGATTTGGCTCCGGATTGCACGCGCTCTGATGGACGTCTCTCGTCGGTTTTAAAAATATATTCGTTGTAGTATGTTATGAAAAACAATGATCAGTTTATTTCAATTTATTACTCGAAATTTAGAATATTCCGAAGTCGAACTCAGGGAGCAAGCTTAATTCCAGAAGCACAAAAATTCACAATTAACTATAATATACTACTTTACAAAAATTAAAGAGAGTGAGTAAAAAAAAATCCTTTTCTCTTTTTTTTCTTTTCTTTCTTTCTTCTCCTCTTCTCTCTTCCTTCTCTTCTTTCTCTGCCTTTCCTTTATCTGCCCCTTTGCTACAGTGCCTTGCAGGTTCTTCTCCTCTTGGCTTCTTCTTCTTCTCTACTTGACTTTCTTCTTCAACTTCTTTTCCTCTGTGCGGCAAGCTTCCTTCCTTCTTTTTTTTTTTTCTTTTCTTTTCCTTTGGCTTTCTTCTTCAGCTCCTTCTTCTGTTGCAGCTCTTGGCTGCTTCTCCTTCTCTTCTTTCTCTTCAGCTGCTTCTCTTCTTCTTCTCTTCTACTCCGCTCCTCCTTTCTTCCTCTCCTACTTCCCTGCACATTACAAGGTTAGGCAAAACCTAACCCCTACCCGCCCCACGTCTCTCTCTCTATTTCTCTCTCAAAGGTTCGCTTCCAGAGCATTTGCGGGTATACGGGTCGGGTGTACGTGCCCGGGACCAGGACCACCGGCATGCGGTGGTGGGCGAGGAGTGCTTGGTCGGGTAATCGGGTTTGGCCCAGGCCCGTGGGGTGTGAGTGCGGGCGAGGGCAGGTGAGAGCACGTGGTGTGCTGCGTGCGTAGGCGAGGGACTTGACCCCTGTGTATCGAAGGCGATATGCCCAATACACCTTTTCAATTTATTTGAAGCGTCGCGCTCAGACGTTTACGAGGTGGGACTAAAAGTCCCACCTAAATTTCGCGCTCTCACCCGCAGTAGGAATCCTCTCGATTGCAGTGATACGGGAGCTCTCGCCTTCGATTGGGGACCTGGGACCGTGCATGAGTCTCTCCCACACGGCTTGGAACTTCCACCTGGGGTTGCAGAGGCCTGGAGCTGCTAGCAAGCTTGCTCCAAGCTTGGCGGCAATGGCGGCTAGCGTGCAGAACCTGAAAGCACGAACACTGCCTCGCGGCTGCATCAGAACATCAGAAAACCTTCACCGTATCAAGGCGAAGGTGAGGCGAGGGTTGGCTGGCTGCGGGGCGGCTCGGGTGTGCGTGCCTAGGTTGCTCTGCGGCCGTGAGGATGGGTTTGTTTGGGAGGTAGTTTCAGTGGGTGGCATGGTCGGTGGAAGGGCGAGAGGTGGTTAGTGGGAAGTGGTGAAGCTCAGGGACCGGTTGGAGAGGGGTGGAGTGGTTTGTGGTGGGGAAATGGCCTCGCCGGAGTTGGTGGTTGGAGGTAGAGATGGTGAGGGTGGATACTGGCGTTGAAGGGTCGAAACGACAAATTAACAGGGGGGAAATAAAGGGGAGAGTAAGAAGAAGAGTTTTTACCTAGCTAAGCAGACGGAAGGGAGGAGATGGCGATCGACACGTCTTTGCCATCGCCGGAGACGAAGGTGCCAGAGGAGGGGGCGGCGACAAGAAGAAGGGGTCGGAGAGTGCCAGCTGGTATGGCGTGGTGCGGAGGAGAATGGTGAAGCTGGCTCTGCCACTGGTATGGTGGCAGAGCGACGAGAAGAGGGAGGAAGAGTCGCTGGAGGCTTCGGGCTGTTGGCCGGAGTGAGGAGGAGATGAATTTGGGGGAGTTCTCTGGCCAAATTAAGCTTGCAGGAAACGAGAGCCCTTGCCGCTCCTTAAATAGGTGTTGGCAAGGAGGGAAACACGAGGAGGAGGCGTGGGAAGGCTACCGGAGACATGGCCGGAAAAGAGACCCATGCCTCTCACGCGTTCACACGAGAGGTATGGGTGTCGACAGGGCATGGGAGGGGGTCCATGCCGAAGAAGACAACGCAGGGGACCCTCCTGTCGTTTCTAGGGCTGGTCCCCATACCCTGGCGGTGCCATCCTCTGCGCAAAGTCGCTGGAGGTATGCGTTGCTATTGCAGGTGGCATAGGGACCGATTTGAAAAGAATGAAGGAAAAGTTGAGGGGTTAAGTGCAAGGGTTCAAAAAGTTAAGGGTCAAAAAGTAATTCCTGAGGACCAATTTGTAAAGTGGGGCAATGCAAACTTTTCTTAGGTCCAAATTTTGGTATGACCCTAATTTGGACCTAAGGAATCCAATGGTGACATTGGATTTTTGGTTTGACCTTGTTTGATCGGATATTTTACATAAAAATCCAAATTAGGTTAAAACTTGGGTATGGTTCTCAATCTAGGTCAAGATAGGTTCTAATGGCCAAATTGAAGGTTCTAAACCCTAGGGAATATTTTTTCATGAATTTTAGAGGGTTTAATTGATTTTTATCTTGCTTGAAACTTTGTGAATTAAAGAGGATTTGTTTTAGGGTTACAGAATGTCATTTAATTCCTAGAGGCCGCTATGACCCTTTTCAGATCAAATCATCCCACTTTCTCTCTTATTAAGCCCATTTGACTTGTGTTTAGACCCTTAGAAATTTCGTTTGTGTACTGCATTGGCAAAATTACAGTTTTACCTCTTGTGATTTGCTTTATACTCAAATTTATAGTTCTCTGATTTATGCTTTCCCTTAAGTTTTGTAGGAGCTTTTGTATACTTATTTAGGTCAAAATGTGCTAGTTAGGGTTCATGATGAGGTTCTCATCACGCTCCTCATCGCGCGCTCGTTAGCGATCTGGAACGTTGAAGCGTCATCCAATGGCTTGAAAAACAACTAAGTCACGCCTCAATGGACGAAGCTGAAGCGACCTTCGCGTGATTTAAGCCGTCCGATGAAGATCAGATGGCTTGGATCAATCCAAGTGCCTCAATGCTTGAAGATGAGAGGGTGTCAACGTGGCTACACGTGGGTGCTCGGATCAGCGATGAATGACCAAGGATGCTTGCGCCCCTTCAACGACGTGCGTCTACAGAGACATGCGTATGTGCCACTAAAGGGCCTGCATTCATTTTTAAGCTTTTAAAAGGACCTTGTTGCCCTTGAACTTCATCTATAAAAGGGCACATACACCCACTTCGTCCATCATCCCTTCCTTTCTCTCTTCTCCTCTCCAAAAGCTCTAAAGAGCTAGTCCCATACCCAGGATGCTCCTTTAGAGTAAAAAAGAATTTTTGTCCATTTTCTCATACCCTTCGTGGAGTGCCTATGGTTGTCCTCTCTCCACCATTCGGTAATCGGATCTCGTGCTGGTAACGTCCTGTATCTCATCCCCATCTTCCGACTCTGTCCACCTTTCTTCCAATATCCCATCTTCGTCTAATGGGCGCCAACAGCACGACTCGTCCTCCAACCGGCCATCGAGGAGGATTTTTCTCATCCTATCTTTTTATTGCTTTCTAGTGTAGTTTTAGGTTTGCAATTAGTGTATGAACATGGTTACAATTTTATGAAATATTTGTTCACACACACACACACTCTCTCTTTGTTTGTGTTATTGTCTCTTTTATATTCTTTATTCTTTAAGTAGAGTACCTCATGTAGATTAATTTTTACTAGCTAATCTGCTTGGTGACAATAATTTTTAAACGCAGATTTTAATCAAACGTAGCCTCTCTATATTCAACCCGGGACTCAATAGAGTTTTGGTAAAATTTATTTGATAGTGGATTTTTACGTAACTACAATGACGGATTTTCAAACTCAATCTTTGTCTTGTTAAACTCTCATTAATCATTTTGGCGTTATTACTGGGGAGGCACCGCTCTTTGATTTCCTGCGTTTTCCGGCTTACTAATCTTTTACCTTACTTCTGTCCTCTCTTACTATGATTGCAGATACTCTTTCAAGGTGAGCCGGAGCTGTAAGATAGGAGCAAAGTGCTGTTGATGGACCTGTAAGTTTTTCCCCACCTCCCACCCACTAGTTTTCATACCGTCACCTAATAACACAAACGTAAATCAACCTAGGCACTCTTATAAACCCTAAGGTTAGATTGTATTGTTTGTTTGCCACCTCACTCCACCTCACCCTTTGCTTGTAAAAAAAAAAATTGAGTTGATTGTGTGATGAAATAAACATATACACTTTATACACCCATACTTAAGGCACATAACCTCTTTTGATTTCTTCTACTTAAATGGAATTTTGACTTGTGGAACCGGTACACGTACAAATACACATATAAAAGAGTAGAAATCAGATTAGGTTAACCACTTTGTGTGCCTAATTCAGTGGTGCATCAAGGCCAATTGCTTGAATTACTTGGTTCGCACCACTTCATCTAAAAACTACTTGTCAAGTAATTTGCCACTTAAGATTCAACTTTTAAGAACTAACCAAACACTCCATATTCTTTTCGAGTTTTAAAGAAATATATCATCACTTGTGATTTCAAAACTTGGTGTGTTTCACAAAACCTTGTCTGAATATACCTAAAGTTGAATCCTAAAAGCTACTAAGCAATATTCAAACACTAAAATTCACTTCATCTAAAAATAATCTTGCCTAAAAATCATTGGTTATGCACCCACATACATTGAAAACTGATCTTTATGGGCACAAGTCAAATAAAGGGCCCATCACATTCTCAAGTACATTCAAACTTAAGCCTAACTAAACCTGGGTAGATGTTGGCCTTAAGGATTGACTCAATCTTTGGGGTCCAGATAGAAATTATTTTCAAATAATTTGCTTCTACCGGTCCATCGGATGTCTAGCTAGGGGAGCAGTGTCAAATGACCGCAGTTGGGGGTATCAAAGGAACTTGAGAAGAAAGCCAAGGAAAGTACCTTATCGCTAATCCCTCTCTCAACTGGTTGGATCAACTGGATAAAAGTAGACTAAATTGTTTATAACCTTAAGATGGGTTTTGAGAGTCTGTAGATTTTTAGGCTACTCCACCTAAGGACATGTTTAATTGTTTATACTGCAGGGCTCCTTTTTCTTTCTCTTTTCCCTTCTACTTTGCCATGTATCCTTTCACATCCTACACACATTTCCAATCTTACCCTCCTACCACCACTTACCCCTAAGGTGATTATTTTCCCAACTAGACATATTGTCACTCATCCACTAGTTGAGATAATCCTGATTGGGGATACAATTCCGGTCCTCAATTTCCAAGGTCTAACTTTGGACATCAATGCTATGATTGCTATCGTTCTTATGCCCACACTGATTATAGATCTCAGCAATCTTATGATCAACCTAACCTGATCTACAATTATGAAGGATATGATGATTATAACACCTACCCTCTCTAGGATTATAGGTCACTACCCCTTTATAAATAACCCGAAATGGCCTCTTATCAGGGAGGGCCCCAAGAACCTCAATTCCTTGACTCCCTTGGACTGAACCCTAACCCACCCAACCTTGAATCGAACCATTTGGTTCAAGTGAATTAGGCCCAAGATAAGGTGTTGGCTAACTTGAGGAACACCATACGATCTTTGGAAACTTAACCAACACCTTGCACGGAAGCATTGAAGCCTTTGATTCAAATGATTGATGAGTTGAATAGTTATTTATTGGATTGGCTCCAAGATGTTGAGAGTAAGGGTCTAGGTGAGTTTTTACTTGGAAAATTGTCAAGATTGAGGATGAAATTTGTGATTACTCTAGTCAAATCTTGAGATGATTCCTAGGATAAACTCCCTTCAGGAGAACCAATGTCAGAACCCACTCAGTTCCTGTAAGGGGACACATTTTATGAGACCTGGGATGACCAGATTAGTCTGGAGCAACCTATTGATGATGAACCGATTCTTTCACCTGAAATCTCATTATTAGGGTACGAAGAAAAATATGTCTCCACGGATTAGGAAATGATAGTTGATTTTGAGACATATATAAATGAGGATATAGAATTCTTTGATTCTGAGGGTGTAGAATTTTTATGTGAAGTCTCACTCGAGCTTAATTAAAATGATTTTAATAAGACATACAGGCCCAAGGAGTGTAGTGAATCATTTCATAACCCAATAATTGAGGATTATGATTCCACTGGGGATAGCATAGAGGATTCAGATCCTAACTTCATGGATGATTCAATCAAAAGCCTTATTCCTCAATCACACCCTGTTGAGCATAATGATGACTCTATTTTTGAGATCACTAAACCTAAGTCAATTTTAATTCAGCCCCAAATTTTGGACTTGAATATTTTATATGGGGTTGATACTACTTACGAGGTCCTGAAAACTTTAATTTTGGAGGATAGAAATTTGGAACTGAAAATTTGGGAAGCTAATTCCGGGGAGAACAGAAGCACTGAGCTATGGGTTCCTATATATCTGAAACAGCCAACCTTTTATCAGGACCCTTATGATATTTTCAACTTTAATGATGTGCAGCATAAGCATAGATTCATTGATTATCTTTTTGATTTGAACTCTAAGAGGACAAACATTTCTATTGATCCAAATTTTCTTATTGTCCGACATTGCAGACTTGGGTTGCATGCCACAAAACTGTAGGCTCGACCCCGAAAACAAAACGATCTCCAATTCTGGCTAATTTCATCCAAAACCTTAGAGCCACTCGATCCTGGGTCATGGGTCTGCATCATAAATTGGTTCACATCTTTGGACATTCTCTACTGGTAGGTCGCATGATTAATCTTTTCTCCAGATCCTCACCCACCATTCTGATTTTTGTATTTCTTCCCCTTGTTTGTATAGTGTGCCTAGCTGAAGGCACTAAACTCAACACTTATATAGTGTATTTTCAGGTGTTTTCTTCCCTACTCCATTTCATGTCATTTTAATACAATGAGGATATTGCATTAGATAGTTATGAGGGGTAGATATATTCATCTTTAAATTATTTCGTTAGCTTCGTAGATTCTTTTTATTTTCTATTTGTTAAAAAAATTAAATTAGGAAAAGAGAACTTAGGCATTAGGTAGGAAATCACATATAAAAGAGAACTTAGGCACCCCTTATGCCTAAACCCTAAGCCCTAAATGAACAATTACAAATGCAGAATAGCTGGAGGGAAAACTTATGATGAATCAAAGGTCAGTTTAGCTTAAGTTTTCTCTCTCTTCAGTCTTGATTGAGTTATTCCCTTTTGTAAGTTAATTAGGTGAACTTAACCTTAGAATTTAGCCAAATTAAGCTAGATATAGAGGATGATGGCGAAGTCATCAACTTACCACATTGTTTTGAAGTACTTACGTATGCGTGATTGGTCTTCAAACTCTTAAAGATCTCTTCAATGTCGATGTCGTAGAGGAGGTGGGCACCAAGGAAGGGGAGTTGGGTCGTCGACTCGTCGGGAAGGATGGCAAGGAGGTGGTCAATGATGAAGATACGCGTAGCGGTCGGACTTGGCCTTGGGTTTAAGGAGGGAGAGGACGGAGGAGGTATCATTAGGGTGGAGTCGATGCGATCCTCAGGGTCAGGGTCTTCTCGTCAATGAGGGAGATGGTACGAGGATGGGGGAGGCGAGAGATGGGTAGATGTTACGACCTGGTTTCTGAATCCCTACAGGACACGAGACCGGCTCGAGTCGACTAATCCCAAGACCTAGTCGTCCAACAAGAAATAACCAAAAAGCAAGAAAGTAAACCACATTCACTATGCTAAGTAACTAACAGTAAAAAAGTACAATCTGTAAAAGAAGTAAAGCTGCTAACAGTACATATCACCACCACAATAGTAAAGTGAAATTAAAGTATAGAATGTAAACAGTACATGAGTCTGAACTCACTAACAAAAGAAAGTACAACAACAGGAAGACTACTGCTACTGGGCTTTACTGGGCCCAGCACCCTCTGCAGCCGGTGACTCGGGCTGCTCAACACCTGGACCTAAAAAGGGTTATGATCAACAAAGTTAGCGAACGCTGAGTAGAGTGGTAACCAACTAACTAAAGTAGTAAAAGCTAACAGGTAAACTATCAATTCCAATTACTTTATTTCACAAGTTATTCCTTTTCACCCATTGGTTTATTTTTCAGATCTCTTTCTTGATCTTGAATGTTCCTCATGGGAACGATCTTGATTGCAGTCTTTTCCGAAGAGTAGAAGGCACACGTGGTGCTCTCCTAGCCGGGAGAGTCTCCCGTGGTGATCCTACACTCAGTCAACCACCCCAAGGTCACGGACAGACGTAGCGGTGACTACGGCACACGCGATAAGTGCTCAGGTAGTGGTAGATTGTTGATCGAGACCAGTATGTATTTTTATTACTTGAAAATAGAAAATTTTCGAGGTCGAACTCAGGGAGCAACACTTGATCTTAGAAGCGTACAAAATCATAATTTACAATATAAATATATACTATTTTACAAAAATGATAAAAGAAAGGAAAATTTGTTCTTCTTTTCTTCTGCCTCTTTCTTTCTCTCTTCAGACGTCTGACTCCAAGGGTCAGATGACTTAAACTCCACTTGCTACAGTGTTCTGCTTCTTCTGCTGGTTCTTCTTCCTCTTGGCTTCTCTTTCTCTTCTTCCCTACTGCGCCAAGTCCTCTTCTTCTTCTTTCTCTGCTTCTCTTTCTTTTCTTTCCCTCTGCTGTGAGAGGCCTTCTCTGTCTTCGTCTTCTTTCCTTCTCTTCTTCTCTGCTGTTGCACTATCTCCTCCTCCTCCTCCTCCTCCTCCTTCTTCTGCTTTCCTACACAGTGTAAGGTTAGGCAAAACCTAACCCCTATCCTCCCCACATTTCTCTCTCTCTCAAATTCACTCTAGGGTTTGCTCTCCCAGAGCCTTAATCGGGTAAGCGGGTTGGGTGATGATGAGAGCCTCATCATGAACCCTAACTAGTACATTTTGATCCAAATAAGTGTACAAAAGATCCTACAAAACCTAAGGGAAAGCCTAAATTAGAGAATTCTAAATTTAAGAATAAAATAATTCACAAGGGTAAAACTGTAATTTTACCAATGCAGCATGCAAACGGGGTGTCTAAGGGTCTAAACACAGGTCAAATGGGCTTAATAAGAAAGAAAGTGAGATGACCTAATCTGAAAAGGGTTATAGCAATTTCTAGGAATTAACTAACATTTTGTAACCCTAAAAATAAATCCGCTTTAATTCACGAAGTTCCTAGCAAGATAAAAGTTAAATAAACCCTCTAAAATTCATGGAAAAATATCCCATAGGGTTTAGAACCTTCAATTTGGCCAGTGGAACCTATCTTAACCTAAATTGAGAACCATACCCAATTTTTGACCTAATTTAGATTTTTGTGTAAATTGACCAGTCAAACGTGGTCAAACCAAAAATCAAACTTTACCATTGGATTCCTTAGGTCTAAATTAGGTTTATACCAAAATTTGGACCTAAGGGAAGGCCATCTTGACCTACTTTACAAATTGGTCCTCTTGAATTACTTTTTGACCCTTATCTTTTTTGAACCCTTGCATTTTTCCTCCCAACTTCTCTTTCATTCTTTACAGAACGGCCCCTCTGCTACCTCACGCAGCTGCCCATACCTCCGGCGACCTTGCGCGGAGGATGACGCCGCGCAGGGTATGGGGGCTGCTCTCAGAAACGAAAAGGGGGTTCCTTGCGTCGTCCTCTTTCGCACGGACCCCCTCCCATGACCTGCCATTGCCCACTCCTCTCGTGCGAACGAGCGAGAGGAATGGGTCTCCACTCCGACCAACTCCGGCAAGCTCTCCACGATCTCTCCTCGAGATTCTCCTCTCGCCAGCTGCTATAAAAGGGACAGTAGGGCTCTCCGGTCGTCTCAAGCTCGTTTTGGCCAGAGAATTCCCCCAAACTCGCCCCTTCTCACTCCGGCCAAGCAGCCCGATGCTTCCGACGACCCTTCCCCTTCCCCCTCGTCGCTCTACTGCCACACCTGCAGCAGAGTTCACTCCGCCTCGTCCTCCCGCACCAGGCCCCACCAACTGGCGCCTTCCAGATCCCCTCCTCGTCGCTGTTACCCCCCTCTGGGCATCTTCATCTCTGGCGTCGGCAGGTACGCGCCGAGCGCCTCCCCCCCCTCCCCCCCCCTTCGTCAGTTAAGTAGGTGAAACTCTTCCCCTTACTCTCTCTTTTATTTCCCCTTTTTAATTTGCTATTTCCACCCACCGACCACCACTGTCCATCGCCACCTTCTCCATCTCCGGCCACCCTCCGGCAAGGCATCCCTGCCGCTCCACTCCTCCATTCGCCTCGCCAATCACCCCTTAAGCACCGTGACACCTCACTGACACTAAATCCGCACTCCACTCACCACGCCACACCTTCAGAACACCCCTCGAGCACACCCACTCTCACGCACACAGTGTGCCCTAGGCATGCGCACTCCGGCCTCCCCACACCATGTTGACCCCCGTACTGTCTTCGCCGTGCTCTGGCGAAGCTTACCAAGTGTTCTGACAGGGCCACAAGGCCGTACTGGTGGTTTCAGGTCTCGTACCCTCGCCGCCATTGACGAGAAGCTTGGAGCAAGCTTGCAAGCATCTCCAAGCCCCTTCAGCTCCAGGTCTGCAGCCCAGGTTGCACGGAAGACTTTCACGCACGCACTCAGGACCTCAATTAGGGTCGTAAGCCTCGGCTGCTGCCCCAAATCGCCTACACCTCCTACCTGCAGACGCACGAAACGAAGGTGGGACTTTAGTCCCACCTCGGAAGTGTGTGGGCGTGCGCCCACACATAAATTGAAAAAGTGCTCCTGGCTTATCGCCTCGAAGCACTGGGGTGAGGTCCCTCGCCCTCACTCACTGGGTCTTGTCCGCGGCACTGCCCACGTGGACCTGACCTGCGACCCAATTATCCTGATCCGTGCACTCCTCGCGCACCACACCCACGCCGGTGCGCCTGGACCCAGGTGCACGATCGACCCGATAACCCGGCTCTGGGAGAGCGTACCAAAGAGAGATGCAGAGAGGGAGAGACGCGCGGGGAGGGTAGGGGTAGGTTTTGCACTCGTGTTTGCAGGGAACAGGTGGGAAAGAAGACTGAGAAGAAGAGGAGCGGCGATGACTTAGCTGAAAAACTCCAGTAGCAGAGAAAAAGAGGAAGAAAGGAGGTGGAGCGGAGCAGAAGAGAAAAAGGAAGGAGCTGCTGAAGAAAGAAGAAGGAGAAGAAGATGCAACGGAAAGAAGAAAAAGAAGGAAGGAAGCGTCGTAGAGGAAAACGAGAAAGGGAAAGACAAGCAGAAGAAGAAGAAAAGCTGAAGCCAAGCAGAGTCAAGGAAGGAGAAGAAGAAGAAGCCAAAGCACTGTAGAAACAGAGCTGAAGGAGAGGGGAGGGCCAGAGAAAAAGAGAAGAAAGAAGGAAAAGCCGCAGCAGAGGAGAAGAAGAAAGAAGAAGGCACAGAAGCCGACTGAAGAAGAGAAGGCATAGTAAGAGAAAGAGAAGAAGAAGCCAAGAGAAAGAAGGGAAGGAAAAGAGAAGAAGAAAAAGAAAAGGAGTTTTTGCTCATTCTCTCTCTCTTAAATTTTTGTAAAACAGTATATAGTCAATTGTGAATTCATATGTTTCTAGAATGGCGTGTGCTCCCTAAGTTCGACCTCGGGATATTCTAAAATCTCGAGTAATAAATAAATTAAAGTGATAATCGTCTTTCATAATACTGCAACGAATACATCATTAAAACCCGAAGGACGAGCCGTAACAGGTGACACGCCCGGGACCAGGCGCACCGGCGTGGGTTTTGCGCGAGGTGTGCACAGGCAGGGATTAATCGAATCCGGGTTCTAGGTCCGCGGGGAAAGTGTCGCGGACGAGGAGTGGCGGGGGTGCAAGGGACCTCACCCCAGTGTTTCGAGGTGATAAGCTTGAAACACTTTTTCAATTTCTGTGCGAGCGCCCGCCCACACACTTCCGAGGTGGGACTAAACGTCCCACCCTTTTCTCGCACGCCTGCAGCAGGGAGTCTCTCCTTTGCGGAAGAGTCTTGCGCACAGTCCCAGGTTGCAGCAAGATGCGAAGCTCACGTCTTCAATTGAGGACCTGGGACTGTGTGCAAGACTCTTCCGCACAGCCTGGGACTCCAACCTGGGACTGCAGAGGCTTGGAGCTGCTAGCAAGCTTGGTCCAAGCTCGGCAGCAATGGCGACTAGCCTCTGAACCTGAAGTCACGCAAACGGCCTCGTGGCCACGTTAGAATGCTCTGGAGGCTCCGCCAGAGCACGGTGGAGGTGCTGCGGGGGTCGGTGTGGTGTGACAGTGGCCGTGAGTGCGTGGCTAGGTCAAACTGTGTGCGTGCTGGTGGGTGTGTGTTGACACGACTAGATCGTGTTTTAACAATTAATGCGTTGTAATATAGACGAACTTTCCGCGAAAACAAATAAAGATTTTATAACTCGAAAACTGGAGTATCCGAGGTCGAACACAGGGAGCAATCTAAGTACTTTCAAAACTTGAGAACACAACTTTTTAAATGAAAATAAATGACTAGTTCAAGGAGAGTGTTATAAAAAGAAATTGCTCAAAGAAAACAAAAATGGACGTCTGATACAATATCAGATGTCTTAAAATAAAGCTCCTGTTCTTCCTTGATGCTTCTGTTTCTCTCCCTCTATTTCTTTTCTTCCTGCGACCAAGGTCTGGCTTTCTTCGTTCTTTTCTTTTCCTTTACCTTCTTGAGTCTTCGTCTGCCCCTTGTCTTCTTCTTCAGTCTTCCTTGGTTCTGTTCTTCTCTGCCTTGCCTCTCTTCTTCCTTGCCTTTCTTTCAGAGCCTCCTTCCTTCTTTCTTCTGTTTCCCCTTGGCATTTCTTCTTCTCTTCCTTGCCTCTCTTGCCTTTCTTTCTTGGCAGAGCCTCCTTCCCTCGTTTCTTCTTCCTTTCTGCCTTGCCTTTCTTCCTTGGCAGAGCCTCCTTCCTTCTTTCTTGCAGTGGCTAAGTCCCTGTGTCCTGCACACACTATGCATAGCAAAACCTAACCCTCTACCCGCGCGTCTCTCTCTATGTAAACAACTCTCAGCACGCTCTCCCAGAGCCAGGTAAATGGGTCGGATTGCGCGCCCGGGACCAGGCGCGCCGGCGTGAGGGTGGTGCGCGAGGTGTGCTCAGGACAGGATTGGGTCGGGTCGCGCCAGATCCGCGTAGTGAACTCGCGGACGAGGCGCAGTGAGATAGGTGAGGGACCTCACCCCAAGTGTAACTGGAGGCGAAGAGCGTATATGACAAAAACAATATAAAGGGTGTCGGTGTGTTGTGGCTTACTGATGTGGGACTAAAGCCCACTGCTTTCCTTCGTGCGCTCGCAGCAGACCGCGCCTTCAATTCCTCAACTGCAGGCTTTGTTGGCTTCACTTGCTGGGTCAGCTACCTTTGCACAGCCTTCCCAAATTCGCAGCACTTGAAGTCCTGAGGCCTAGAGCGAGCGTGGAGCTTCGTCGAGTTGTCGTCAATGGCGGCCGGAGCGTGGAATCTGTCAGACACGAAAATAGCCTCGCGGCCTAATCAGATCACCAGGGGACCTTCGTCGTGTCACGGCGAAGGTGATGAGCTATGTGGTAGGCCGCGGGGCGGCCTAGGCTTGAGTGCCTAGGTCGCTCTGTGGCCGGCCGGGTGGGTGTGTTCAGGGGGTTGTTGTGGTGGTGTGGCGGGGCTGTGGATGAGTGGAGGGTGCTCAGTGAGGTGAGGCGGAGGTTATGTGATGGTTGGCGAGACGTGTGGGGCTGCGGAGCGACGGGAGCGTCTCGTCGGAGGGTGGCCGGAGTTGAGGAAGGTGGCGGTGGGCCGGAACGGTCGAGGGTCGATTGAGTGAAATGAAGTGAGGAAATGAAAGAGGGGAAGATGGGGAACTTATTTGGACTGTTGGGAGAGAAAGGGGGAAGCGGAGTCAGACGGCTCGTAGTTGCCGTCGTCAGAGAAGATAACCCTGAGGGAGATAACGGCGATGAGGATGAGGTCGGGGAAGCGTGCGCTTAGTGCGGTGCGACGCGGGAAGATGAGGCGAAGTAGACTCTGCTGCTGGTATGGCAGCAGAGCGACGAGAAGGAGGAGAGGTAATCGCCGGAGCTTACAAGTTTCTTGGCCGGAGAGAGGAGAGAAGAATTTCAGAGGATTCTATCTCCAAGACAAGTCTGAGAGATTTCGCAGAGGGTCGGAGGTCTTTTTATAGGTGCTGGCTGAGCTTTCTGGTGCGTGGAGGGCAAGCTTTTGGCCACCGTTGTCTCGCTGGAGAAGGAAGGTGGTTGGGATCCAAATCTCTCATGCGTTCGCATGAGAGATTGGAAAGGAATCAGAGAACAAGATCGGGCTTAGATGGAAGGAGATTCCTCAGAGAATCTCCCTTCCAATTCTGGGAGATCTCTGAGGGATCTGAGTGTATCCCCCCTATCAACCTCGCCGGAGAAGATTCTTCCCCAATAATGGCGGAAGGACTTGATTGTAAGATTGACGAGAAAGCTAGGGGGTTTATGTGATGGTTTTCAAAAGATAGGGACCAAAATGTGATTGGGTGTACTAAATTGCAAAGTAGGTCAAGATGACCTCCCCTTAGGTCCAAATTTTGGTAAAAACCTAATTTGGACATAATGAATCCAATGGTGAAGTTGGATTTTAGGTTTGACCACGTTTGACTGGATATTTTGCGTAAAAACCCAAATTAGGTTAATTGATGAGCTAAGACCCTATTCTAGGTCAAACTAGGTTCCAAGGGCCAATTTGAATGTTATAAATCATATAGGATATTTTTCCATGAATTTTAGAGGGTTTACTTGATTTTTATCCTGACTGGAATCTTGTTGAATTAAGCGGGTCTGTTTTAGGGTTTCCAAATATCATTTAATTCCTGGACTGCACATGAACCCATTTCTGATTGATTCAACCCACTTTTTATCTCATTTAGACCATTTGACCTATGCTCTGTCTCTAAAAAATTCTGTTGTGTACTGCAACGGTAAAATTACAGTTTTAACCTTTATTTCATGTTTTCTTCTCAGAACACTTATTTCTCCAATTAAGCCCTCTTCTAAGTCATGTAGGAGCTTTTATTCTCTTTATTAGGTCAAAATGAGCTAGTTATGGCTCATGATGAGACTCTCATCAATGGGTTTAGGGGATAGTTTCAGTAGGTGGCATGGTCGGTGGGAGGGCGAGAGGTGATCAGTGGGAAGTGGTGAAGCTCAGGGACCGGTTGGCGAGGGGTGGAGCTATCTGTGGTGGGGAAATGGCCTCGCTGGAGTTGGTGGTCGGAGGTGGAGATGGTGAGGGTGGACAGTGGAGTCGAGGGGTCGAAACAACAAATTAACAGGGGGAAATAAAGGGGAGAGCATGAGAGACTTATCTACGAGTCCACAGTGAAGGGGGAGGTGAGGAAGTGGCGAGTGGCCGGTGCTGCCGTCACATGAGACGAAGGTGCCACGGGGAGAGAACGACAATGAGGAAGAGGGGCTGGAGGGCACCCGCTGGTATGGTGCGGTGTAGCGGAAGACGGCGGAGTTAACCCTGCACTGGTATGGTGGCAGGGCGACGAGAGAGGAGAGGGAATGTCGTTGGAAGCTCTGGCAGTTGGTCGGAGTTGGTGAGAGATGAATAGGAGAGGAGATCTCGGGCCAAACAAAGCTTGGGAGGTGCGGAATGATTTGGGCTTGCTTAGATAGGCACGTGCAGGAGGTTATTCGCAAGGAGGCAACCAGAAGTCGTCGTCGAAGGCATGGTCGGAGGGGATACCCATACCTCTCGAGCGTTTGCACGAGAGGTATGGGGCAATTCAGGGTATGGGGAGCTGCTCATGCGGTAGGGGGTTTCGCAGAGAGCTCCCCTTTTAAATCTGGGAGCAGCTCCCCAAGCAAACAAGGAGAAAACCACCTCGCAACGTCGCCGGAGGTATGGGTCCCTGTTGCAATGGCAGAGGGACCTGAATGAAGAAAGTGACGAGAAAGCTGATGGGGTTTTCGCAAGGGTTTTCAAAAGTTAGGGGTCAAAATGTAATTGGATGGACTATTTTGCAAAGTAGGTCAAAATAGCCTTCCCTTTGGTCCAAATTTTGCTATAAACCTAATTTGGACCTAAGGAATCCAATGGTGAAGTTTGATTTTAGGTTTGACCTCGTTTGACTGGATATTTTACACAAAAACCTAAATTAGGTCAAATATTGAGCTTGGACCCCAATCTAGGTCAAAACAGGTTCCAAAGGCCAAATTGAAGGTTCTAAACCCTAGGGATATTTTTCCATGAATTTTAGAGGGTTTATTTGATTTTTATCCTTCCTGGAACCTTGTGAATTCAAGTACGTTTGTTTTAGGGTTATAGGATATCATTTAATTCTTAAATCTCACAATAACCTTTTTCTGGCTGAACCATCCCACTTTTTCTCTTATTAAGTCCAATTGACTTATGTGTAGACCCTTAGAAATTTCATTCATGCACTGTAGCGATAAAATTATAGTTTTACCCCTTGTATCATGTTTTATTCTCAGATTAACAATTCCTTGAATTAGGCCTTTTTTCAGGTTATGTAGGAGATTTTGTTTACTTTATTAGATTAAAAAGTGCCAGTTAGGGTTTATGATGAGAATCTCATCAAGTAGCTACCTCGCACTGGCACGCGGTCAGTCATTCCCGCTAACGGGTATGCCCAAAGTACAACATGGAACAGTATATGGCCTAGCCCTTTCAGTAACAGGGGTCTAGCCCCTCAGAACCAAACTGGGGTCTCGCCCCTCCACACTTCGCGCACCTTGTCTGACTACCCTGGTTTGCCTAGTGGGCCTAACAAGTCGTTGTAGGGTGGCTAACTGAACCCTGGGCCCTGTGGGGTGGCTAGCTCTCTCCCTACGCTAGTAGCTCTCCCCGGTACGGTATATGCGAGGGCTAAGAAGTCGGTGCAGAGTGGCCAATCCTAACCCCAGGTCCCAACTCAAGGGCGGCTAGCTTAGCTCTACACTAAATAGGGGACAATCGCTCTCCTTGGTCCCACGTACTCAAGGCCTAGCACACTTCCCACTCACATTTCCAGATCCATTCCATTTATTCACAGGAGCTCTACTCCTAATTCCCTCTAGGGTTCATGCTTGTATTTCTCATGCCATTCCATACCAGGTTTCATCATTCACATTTCAATTCTCAGGTTATACACATGTAGCTCGTATTTCCATCATTTAACATATACCACAGGTAATGTCACATGTAATCGTTTAACTAACACATGCATTTCATATTTCACAGGCAGCTTGTTGTTTATTAACAGGCAGTTGTTCACATTTCTATTCATTCATTTAAGACTGCAATCTCAAACACACATACAACAGTGCAAGTACTTCTCCTCTTAGGATTCATGCCACATCCTAGGTTTCTAGTTATCCAATTTCACATAGTATTCATGTTTAATAATTAAATAAAGGGGAAACCACTACTAGACAACCCGGGAGTATTGGGAGCTTCAACGACAGGCTCACGTGCCTCAGCAAGCCCCGAACCCGCAACCGATCGAAGTCCTATACTAAGGAACATGCCACAATGGAACATTCAGAACAGTATAAAAGGCCTTCTAACAAGTAGAGGAAATCACAAGGAAAACATCGATATCTTGTTTGCGTAAAATGGACCTCAAACAAATCCTAGACGGGTAAAAAACAGAGCTACAGACCCAAATCAGACGTCTGGCACAAGGTCCAGACGTCTTAAAAGTAACCATAAACTCACCTATGGCTCTGCGTCGACCTCAGACATCCAGAACCTCTTCTAGACCGTCTGGACCCAGTTCCAGACGTTCGACCTCTCCTCCGGACGTCTTGGAGTGCTTCCAGTCGTCTGGTAAGCTATCCAGACGTTTGAAGCGCGTGGGAGGGTGTGTCCTGCGCCTTCCTGAAGCAAGCCTTGCACACGACAGGAAAATCGCCTATAATGAGCCACGCAAAACATAGCTGCGGAGTGGCCTGTATGGCTGTATCCGCAAAAGGAACGTACCTTCGCGGAGATCTACTTTCAGACGTCTGGTGTCATCAGCAGACGTCCACTCCATCGTCTGGACATCACGCCAGACGTCTGATTCTGGAAAAATCCCAGAACGAGAACCACCTCCGTTCTCCCTCACCGTGCACAGCCGTGGCCTCGCCTCCTCGCCTGTAGCTCCAGCTGTAGCAAGTGGTGGGGATGGTTCCCCCGACGCACTCCTCCTCCTGCACGCGCCGCTCCGGCCGTGCACCCTCCGGCGAGCTCTCACGAGATCGCGAGCTCAAGCTCTTCCTCCTCTCCTCACGCCGCCTCTCCTCGTCGCTCGCTCTTGCGCTCTCTCTCGCCTCGCACCTCTCGCTATAGTGGAGAGGGAGGAGGGAAGGTGGCTGGCTGTGGTGAAGTGGGGAAGAAAGGGAGATGGGGAGAGGGGTTTATAAAGGGGTGCATTAGGGTTCGGTGGAGGAGGGAGGAGGGAAAGAGAGAGAAGAAGGATACTATCTGTGCGCAGCCCGCTTGCAGACGCGAAATTACGTACCAAAATTTCAATTTCCAGACGTCTAGGAAGGGGTCCAGACGTCTGACCAGACGTCTGACCGACAGTCCAGATGTCTTGAAGGGCTCAGAATAGAACGGATCTTTACAGTAGAGGAGGGGAGGAAGAGGGTCATGGTGGCAAGAGTGATGGTTATGGGTTTGAGGAGACGGTAGAAGAGGAGGTGGTGGTGGTGATGGGAAGAAGTGGTGGACGAGATGGATGAGGCTAGGGAGTTGTGTTTGGAGGGGAGGAAGAGCATGAGTGAATTTTTTTTTGTTTTTAAGAGTAGAGCAAGAAACCTGTAGGAGTGGGGTTTGGATTTCATTATGGAAATTTGGGGTTGGTGCTATTTTTATCGGTAGAAGTTTTTGTTTGGACTTTTAAATATAATTCCTATGTGTGACATGTATTTTTCTTTTTGTTGATAGAGATATCCTATACATTTATATAACCACGTCCACTAGCACATAACATTTTTATCACTAAATTATAATTTAAAATTTACAATAGTAAATATGCATAAATAAGGACATGTATATTTATCATTAATATTAATTATCATTTGTCAAAGGTATTTTAACATCATAGAAAAATAATTACCATTAAATCACAGCTAATAGTTACAAATGAATTGTATATTGCTATTCAAATTATCGTAAATTATCACTTTTTTTATAGTACATGAAAGAGTCCTACTACTAACCATAGAGGAGACAATGGAAATAAGTGCATAGTTGTTAGAATGAGAGTAGGGTTATTTAATATGGTGATATTAGCGTCGTAAAGTATATAGTGGAAGTGATTACTTATAGGAAAATCTACACAGTTTATCAAAAATTTGTTATCTTGGCTAGATCAGATTTTAAGATTGTCATTTTTAGGCTAGGGTCGAACTTAGGGAGGCGGGTTTGGGGTTAATTTGTTTTTATGCGATTCCTATGACTAGCATCAATTCCTTTCGCTTATTATATTTTTAGGTTTTTCTTGATTTTATAATTTATTTGGATAGTCTTGTCCTTGAGGCACACTCTCGGAACTTATCCTTGGCTACTGCCAAAAATTGGTCCTTGGTGATTCGCCAAAAATCAAGTTCAAAATGAATCTTGTTATACACAAGATCGTGTACTTACAAAGACAAGAGTTATCTTTTCTATTTTAGGTTTTTTTTGTCATTTCTTTATCAACAAAATAAAAGAAAAGAATGGAAATACTTAGCTTATATATATATATATATCTAGGTATAAGTATATATGACTAGATAATAGGATAGTGAATATTGAATCTAGGATTCAATAGAAATGTAGTATAATGCTAGGTTAATCATCGTCTAGCAAGACGGGATTAACCTAGTTACGTGCCACGTGTAGGTGTGGAGCGGACTGTGAAAGTGTGGGTGGAAAGCTTGATATGCGCGAATATCGGGGAATATACGCAATTGGTTTGAATATTCCAGCGATATGATGCACGGTGAGTTGGTATGTGCATGATATTGTAGGTGGGAGATGGAAGTGTGTAAAAGAGGAAGTGAAATATATGTGTGTGTGTATATATGTATATATATGGTAGCTATATAAGTATATATAAGTATATATACATAAGTATATATATGTATATATATCTATATAAGTATATACATAGATACATATATATATATATATATATATATGTATAGTTTATTTCTATAAGTTTCTACTTATAAGTATGTATATATATGTATATGTACATCTATATATATGTATATATATGTGTGTGTGTATATATGTATGTATGTATGTATATGTGCATGTGTATGCATTTGTGTGAATGAGTGTGTGTGTTTGTGTGGGAAGGCGAAAGAGGGACAGGGCGTGCAGCGTGCTTAGGCACTGGGAAGGGGAGCTGCTCGTGCAGAAGTGCAGGAAGGGGTGCTGCAACTGGCTGGAGTAGGTCACGAGAGTAGAGAGAGCACGCACGGTCACCGGATAAGTGAGAAGCTCTACGGTCGCGCACTGTAGCCGTGTGAGGTCGTGGTTACAATGCAGGGGCAAAAGTGTAATCGGCTTCCGCGCGCGGTCACTGGCTGGTGCTCGCACAAGTGCTGCATGCACGCGGGTGGAGAAGGTGATCTGCACGACTGGGAAGTGCCCACAGGCTTTGGGATGGGGGGTGAGGCGCGTCGAGGTGTGTGGGGAAGGGGTTGGAGCGCACGGCGGCGTGGGAAGGAGCTTTAGAACTTCTTGCTCTAAGAAATGGTGATGACAAAAAAAACACAAAACAACAAAAAAAACAAAATAACAAAACTAACAAAAACAAAATACAGGTAGGGTGGTGAGCTGGGCGGTGCTGCTCTCTCACTATGGTGGATGCAACCACAGGAGACAACTCCTTTGTTCTTAATGTCCCTCTCAACTTGTGAGAGAGTGTTGAGCATGAGGAGGGGAAGAGAGGGAGAGAGGAGAGCAGGGAGGTGTGTGTGTGGCCGATTGAGAGGGATGTGTGATGGCTGTGTGCGCATCTCAGGGAGTAGAGGTGGAGGGAATGTCTTAAGGTGTGGTGAGTGATGGGTTGCGGACGACCTATGTGGAGTGAGGTGAAGGTAGTTTTATAGGTGATGGGTGAGGGTGGCGATAATGGGAGGCTGTTGGAATGTGGGATTTATGTGTGGTTTTTGCATTGTAGTCACTTGAAATGTTGATAAATGAATGTAGATTGTGTTAGGTTGCTTATTAGGTGAAATAAGTGTGTGATTTGAATGGAAATAAGGTGAAAATGGAATGGATGAAATGGATGAATGGATGCTTAATCTCTCCCTCCATCTTTCTCTATATAAAATGCACAAATGTGAGTATTTACAAGATGCATTCATAGCTATCTAATATAAATACTTAATGTTAGGAAATAACATAAGGTGGCCAAATTAGAAGCGTGAATTGCTGGGCAATCAATAGTTGACAAAGGAAGGAGGCTCGAGGATGTGTAAAGGCACATTAATTTTTTTTTCTTTTTAACTCTTTAAGGATAGTTTACTCTATCATGGGAGTCACAAGTTATATTAATGCCTATATCTTATATACGGGTAGAAGTTGGTGTAAATGGAACGTGAATTATTTCCAAAATCATTAGAGTTAAATATTTTTGCCACTAATAATAAATATTGTTTAATGAAAACAAAAATAATAGTATATTTTTTATTTCCTCCAAATGATATATATAGCAGCTTAAATATTTGTCACAAAAAGTAATTATCATCTATAAAATTATCGCTAATAAATATATTATATACAACTATCTAATTCACCGATAAATATTATTTATTTTATAATACTTTCCATGGATGCTTTGTGCCCCTTGCATGAAATCTAAAGGCTAATTTACGGTGGAGGTTAACTCCTTTTTTGGGGGTTAACCTGTATTTACTAAGGGGGATATATCAATCCATTTTTGGGTAGATAACATGGGTTATTCTAACTCGAGATTGAACAAGAATTACCTCAACCTCCATTTAACCCTCATTTTCTCTCTCTACTTGCTATCCCCTTTCTGTCGAAGATTCCCATCTCATTTTTTTATTTAAACAAAAACAACTCCAAATAACTTACCTACCATCCCAAAATCAACACATATTTTTTACCACTTTAACTTCCATTCTAAATCATATTTTCAAGTAAATACCCTCCTATCATATTACAAGATAACCTTCATTCATAACCACATTCAGTAAATCCAAAGAAAAATTAATCCCATTTAGAAGTAATCATAAATAGGAATTAATTCCTATTACAAATTTGCGAACCTAAATTAATCAAGTCGCACCGTAAATTAGGCCAAACGAATTTATCGTAGTCCAACAAATGACAAAGCTAGCCCACCACTGCTCCTGTCATGCCACGGTCTTCCATCCACGTCTCATGTCCCTACCCTTTCCATTACGTTGAAACATGGCACCATGGCAGATCCCTCGTGGAGCACGGAGAGATCCACTCGCAAAGAAGCACGTACGTTGAGAAAAGAAAGCAAGAAAAGAAAAACGAGAGAACTCGAGACCCCGTCCAAATAAATGCAATGGATCATTGGCGTCCGCTGAGGACTTGAGGTCCTGTTGAACTAAATCCACAGAGCTTTGGTAAGAAAGGAAAAGACCCAAAAAAAAAGGGAGGACTCGAGACCTGTTCAACTAAATCCCATAGAGCATTGGTTTCCGCTGAGGACTTGACCGTTAAATTAAATCCAACAAAGCTTGGGGGTCCACAAGGACACATCAGCACGCACCACACCCCCGTATCTCTAGCCGTTCTCTCCTCTCTAGAGAAGAACCATGTCGGAACAACCTGCGTAGAAAAAGAGGGCGAGAGAGAGAGAGAGAGTGAGAGGAGGAAGTAATTTGGTGCGAGGACGGATACGGTAGAACTCGTTTCAAGGCCCCAAAGATGGAGTTTTGCACTCTCCTCTGCAACGAACAGCAGTAGGCGGCTCTCTCTCGAATCCCTCCTCGTGTTTGGGTAAGAAAGAACCCCTCCTTCCCTTCCTGTTTGGGCCTTTGGTTGTTGTAACAAGTCTCGTGTATGGAGAGTGCTGCTCTGCGGAGGTGGTCTCGTGTTCTTTAGAAGTGGAGGAAAGATTTGATTTGGGGAGGTTGTTGGTCTTGCAATTGGTCTTTTTTTCTAGCATAAAAATCAGATCTTGCCTTTGTTTCTTGCTCTGCTACTTTTCCTTGAAAAACAAATCTTAGGAGGATGCACATGTTGTTGTTGTTGGTTGTTTATTTTTGTTTCCTTTCTGCTCCAGGTGCGTGCCATAAAGAGGGTTCTGGTGGTCTGATGATATTCCCTGGATCTTGATGGTGGTTGCTGCTTCCTAACCAGAAGAGGGAACGACTCTTTTTGGCTCGGATGTACTCCCACGCACTCTGTGTCTGTTCTAGGGCTTGTCTTCTATATACATGTGGTTTTGTAATCTTGTTACCGTCTTTCCTAAACCCTAAACCCTAATCCGAATGGCTGAATCGGCACCCCTCTCCAATCTCTAGATTGTCTGGTTGATTCCGGTTGGTTGTCCCAAAGGTACTTGTGAAGATGATTCCGTCGGGTTGGTTGAATCCGATGGGTAGCTCGCCATCGATGAACCCGTCCCTCCTTCGAACCAACTCGGGCATTATGGAGTTTGGAGGACAGGCTGGATCAGTGGCCTCGCAGCCGCCCTTTCAGACGATGGTCTCGCAGCGGGCCCAATTTGGCAACAGTGCCAATAACATGAGCTTTCCGCGGCGGAGGACCGCAGGTCTGTTGCTCTGGGCTTCCTTCCCCTCAGATCAATATCCCGCAGAGAGGTGTTGGCGGCGCCATGGACATGGTGCCTTCAGGGGGCGAACAGGATCCACTTTTGTTTGCTGCTTCTGCCAATCCTAGGATCTACACTGCTTAATTTTGATTGGTCATACTTCTAGTCTTAGCTTGTGAGCAATATGAGCCTTGTTCATATGTGTATGCCCTAGGATGTTGGTAAGTATATCGGTAATCATATACATAGAATAATACATAACTCATCGTCATGCTGTGGCCTTGCATAATTTAAAATTATCTGATTGCTTGGATTTCTTTTTTGCGTTTTATTTTTTAAATCATGCGATGATATGCAAAATTAAACAAAATGCGTATGAAAATTTCTTCATCTGGTTGCTTAAACCCTAAGATTTCTTTATATGGTTTTCTTAAAAAAAACTTCTTTATATGGTTGTCATGAATATCTTAGTTACTTTCGTCCTAAAATTGGTTGTCCAGCATTGTTACGTTTCTTATATAGCTGCATGTTTATTTATGTGATCAATTCTTGATTATCATTTTATTTATTATATGGTTGCTTGACATTTATATTTATATCGGAAAAATCCTTTTCAAAGACTCTGTCTCAATCCTTGAACTCCTAAATACAGGAATTGAATGGAGCATGGATTATGATTCTTCTAATGCTGCTGTTCTTGTTGCAAGTGAAGCTCATGCTATTATTACGTACCAGTCAAGGGCTTGCTAGGGTTTAGTGTTTACCATTCTCACTCTTGACAGATGAAGCTGTAGGGTGAGCATCTAAACTACAAAGTTATTCCATATTTGCTTGAAGGAATTATCGAAACAAATCATGTGAGGAAGCTGAATACTAATTGTCAATGGTTTTGCAGGTTTCAAAATTCAAGCAGATCTTACATTAAGTGGCCGATCGTGGTTGAACATGGCAAAATAATTTGATCATAACTATAAAATCAAACAGGTGAGCAAATTTTGATAGTAAGTGTAGGATTTTGTTTATTTTTGATTTCAAATCCACGCAGTCTCATAAAATTAAAAAATTATTGGTGCAGAATCAAGCTTTCTTTTCTCCAAGGAACTTAACTTCTTCCCTGCACTTTGCCTTAGGTAAGGTTCTTTCGGTCCTTCTAAACCTTACTAATAAAACTCTAAATTGAATGTTCATTTGTCATTCTTTTAGTAAGAATCTATGTTAAGAAATTGTATTAGAATGCAACGTAGTTTTGATACTACCTTATGAGTAGTAGATCGTGGATCATTTTGATATTTATTACAGCATGCTCATGCTAGGTGTAAGACCATGAGTTCGTATTTATCACCTTGGAGTCTAGGAAGCCCAATCCAAATAAGGATTCCAACGCATGCTAGGTGTAAGACCATGCAGCCCTTGAAGGTGTCTTGCTCGGCCCATAATAAGGATTCCAACAAGGTTCGAAATGCCGATTTTGACGTCGTGTTGACAAAATTTTAAGTGTACATTTCGTGGGCATGCCGAAGGCATGTCGTGGAAATATCTATTTTTCGATGGCCATGCCGAGGGCACGCTGTGGGAATGCCGAGGGCGTGCCGATAACATGCCGACAGAAAATCACATAAATACTCAAAATGAAATAGAAAATCACATAAATACTCAAAATGAAGTGTGTGTGTCATTTCAACCCTCCCACATTCCCAGTTTCGAATCTCCCACTCCTGCATTCAAACCGCTCTGTTTGAGTGTGTGACAGTTCCCCAATTTTCGAATTTCAGCCCTTGACTAATCCCCCCTATTTCAGATTTCAGTCCCTCCGAATCTCCAGCACTTGCATTTCAAACAGAGCGTCGATCGACATGCAAACATCTCTCCGAATCTCCTGCAGCGTCGATCGGCATGCCGGCCAAATCGTCGGCACGCCGTCGAAACCGTCGGCATGCCGTCGAAATTCATTGGCATGCCGGCGACACACCTGTAAATCGATAACATAGTCATGTCGGCATGACCCCCTTTCAGAAATGGCCTTGCCGACGGCATGCCGGCGGCATGCTGTTGGCATTTAAATCAATGGATTCCAATGCATGACCCTAAGTTTGATACTTCCATCCAAATCAAATTTTTTGAATAAGCATTGAGAAGATCATTTACTTTATTTAATCTAATTAGGCAATTAGATCTGTATATGGCTCCTAGCGGAACATTATTCTTGAATTTAAATTGCTCCTATTCAACCTCTATCTCTTCCAACAAGTGTATATGGCTTCTTGCAGATCGCCCAATTAAACAAAACTCAAAGGGCTTTCTAAGCATAGACAATTCATCTTCGTCAAAATCGACCACATGCTTCTCACCAATCCACCAAGGTTAGTTAACCATGATCCATATTTTCAGAACAACAGGGCTTTTTAATTCAACATCATTATCCAATCCAACAACCATAATAAGAAATAGAAATAAAAAGTTGAACTCTCCATTTTTCGCTGCTCGTTCCCAATAAAAAACCAGTAGAATTGCAATCTGAAGCCCCCAAATGATCAAACACATCACTCAAAGCATCCTCCAACAAAAAATCATCACCTTAGAACGTTACTCCAAATCTTGCTCCCCGATCTTCAAATCTGTAGCATTAAGCAATGCTGTCCAACAAAGTGTCACCTTGTGTAATTACGAGTTAACCTCCCAACTAATTACAGAAGATTGGGTAGGGTTGGGTTGATATATAGGGAGGTTTTGAGAGATATGGTCTGATCTTGGGCCCAAGTTGCCCTAGGGTTTTAGCCAATAGCAGCATTGATCCAATATAAGCCATCAACTTGCAGCTTAGAAGTCAACTATGGTATCTATTAGATGACCTGCACACCTGCATGTTGCCAAATTGCCTTGAAGAAATCACATGACAAGAACAGGGGCAAACAATATTCCTTAGCTTCCGTATGGTACACAAACTGCATGCTGTCCCTTCATCTTGCATCTCTTGTCTCCACATAGTCTTTGTCCCCAACCTTTCCTGTTTAAGAAGCCATATGAAAAGTTTAACTTTCAAGGGTTCTTCATCTTCGAAATCAAGGAGCAATGAAGGGCTACATCTGATACTACCATTTCATCCACACCCATGAGAAGGTGATAAGCTTTCTTAACTAAATCATCTAGGCAACAAATCCTTTGCCTAAAGTCCTTGACAGCGATTAGCAAATCCTATGAATCTTCAATCCTTGCTTTAGAAAGCTTCTCCCCCACCTTGGGCAACCAAACAATCTATCATCGGCTCGAAATTGACCCTATAATCTTGGCACTTTGTTATAGGGTAAACCCAATTAACCCTAGTGTTTAGTAGGGTTTAGTATTTATTGTTTAGTAGTGTTTAGTGTTTAGTAGGGTTTAGTCTTGAGTAGTGTTCTATAGCGTGGATTTAGGTATTACGATTTAGTGTTTTGTAGTATTTAGTGTTTAGTAGGATTTGGGGCTTTAGGCATTGGGATTTAGTGTTTTAGTAGGGTTCATGGTTCAGTGTTTAGGAGTGTTTAGTGTTTAGTAGGGTTTAGTAGTTTTTAGTGTTAAGTAGGGTTTGGGGTGTTAGGATTTTGGATTTAGTGTTTTGTAGTATTTGGTGTTTAGTATGGGTTTAGGGTTTAGGGGTGTTTAGTGTATAGTAGTCTTTAGGGTTTTAGTGTTTAGGATTGTTTAGTGTATGGTAGTGTTTAGGGTTTAGTAGGGTCTAGGGTTTAGCGGTGTATTATAGTGTTTGGTAGTATTTAATGCTTAGTATTGTTTGGGGTTTAGGATTTTGGATGTAATGTTTTGTAGTATTTAGTGTTTAGTTAGGTTTCGTAGGGTTTAGTGTTTAGTGTTATGCATTGTTTATTGTATAGTAGTGTTTTGGTTTTATCGTTCAGGGTTTAGTGTTTAGTAGTGTTTGTGTTTAGTAGTATTTAGTGTTTATTAGGGCTTGGGGTTTTAGGGTTTAGGATTTTGGATTTAGTATTTTGTAGTATTTAGGGTGTAGGGATTTAGGGTTTAGGGTCTAGGGTGGTTTAGGGTTTAGGGTTTTTTAGGGGTTTAGGGTTTAGCTACTACTCTTTCTTCCCTGACTCCGATGAGGTCAATTTCGACCTCACAAGATTTTGATTGATGTGTTTATCCACTTGTTCATCTTCCTAATACTTCCACGATAACTTTCAGACTTTCTCCCTCATTTAATTAGTCACCTAAATGCCTAAATCAATACACCTTCATCGGAGCACCTCTCGCTTAGTTCATAGCCACATCGGGTCCTCCATCATCTCTCCAACACATCAATGCCCTATTCTACTCTTCAATTAGACAAATCACTCATTTCACATTAAATGCCCAGTTCCACCTTCAACCTCTGAGCTGCTATCAATGGCGAGCTTAGAGGAGTTAATCCGTCTAATTAATCATTTCTGCACCATCGCCTCATCCTCTTGCTCATTTTCCCTCACTCAATTGAGTGTGAGAGAAGCTCTTGAGTTCAAGTGAATTCAAGATGCGATTCCCTGCATTTCTTGATAAATCAGTACTTTAGAACATCAATTGGAATAATTGTTGAGCTTTTCAAGTTCCTTGTGACCTCAGGAGTATAGTTATAATTTTCTTTGAGTGAATCATGAAGATTTACTCTCTGTCAATCAAGAACGACACTTACCGAAGCTTCGGCGATCTCTTGTGGGTTGAATTTTGAACCTCAACCTTGCAAAGTATCTGAGAAGCTTTAGATCAAATCTTTATGAGATAAGGATTAGAAGACATTGATGAGATTTGTGTTTTACCAAATAATTTCATCTGATGGTCATCGTCTTTATACTTGAGATTTAGAATAAGGAAATAGATTTAGAATAAGCAAATTGGTGATAAAATCAGAAAATAGATTCATAGGGCTTTCGATCAAGTTATTTTATGCTCGATTCTCATATGAAGATTTGCTTGAAGACACTGCACGAAAGAAGTGGCTTTGGTAGTCTCACATCGATAGTACGTACATGAGCTCATGGCTTAGTATTTTAGGAAATCGTGCACCCAGCGTTTCAGTGGTTAAGCACTGGGCGCACCTAAACCATTGGGCATCTGACCATTCTAAGTGCACGTGTGGTGCATGTCCGTGTGCGTGGGCCTAGGTGGGCGTGGGCTCGGGTGGGCTTGGAATGGGTCTAGTACATGGTTAAAATGATAAAAATCGACTTAATAAAAATTAGGCTTAGGCTTAGTAGGGCCTAGTCTCTACCTTTCGGTTGCTGTATATCTTCGAAAAGCCTTAGT
>JAZHRO010000030.1:63102500-63107500 GCA_037157565.1 Thalassia testudinum
AGGGTTTAGGGTTTAGGGTTTAGGGTTTAGGGTTTAGGGTTTAGGGTTTAGGGTTTAGGGTTTAGGGTTTAGGGTTTAGGGTTTAGGGTTTAGGGTTTAGGGTTTAGGGTTTAGGGTTTAGGGTTTAGGGTTTAGGGTTTAGGGTTTAGGGTTTAGGGTTTAGGGTTTAGGGTTTAGGGTTTAGGGTTTAGGGTTTAGGGTTTAGGGTTTAGGGTTTAGGGTTTAGGGTTTAGGGTTTAGGGTTTAGGGTTTAGGGTTTAGGGTTTAGGGTTTAGGGTTTAGGGTTTAGGGTTTAGGGTTTAGGGTTTAGGGTTTAGGGTTTAGGGTTTAGGGTTTAGGGTTTAGGGTTTAGGGTTTAGGGTTTAGGGTTTAGGGTTTAGGGTTTAGGGTTTAGGGTTTAGGGTTTAGGGTTTAGGGTTTAGGGTTTAGGGTTTAGGGTTTAGGGTTTAGGGTTTAGGGTTTAGGGTTTAGGGTTTAGGGTTTAGGGTTTAGGGTTTAGGGTTTAGGGTTTAGGGTTTAGGGTTTAGGGTTTAGGGTTTAGGGTTTAGGGTTTAGGGTTTAGGGTTTAGGGTTTAGGGTTTAGGGTTTAGGGTTTAGGGTTTAGGGTTTAGGGTTTAGGGTTTAGGGTTTAGGGTTTAGGGTTTAGGGTTTAGGGTTTAGGGTTTAGGGTTTAGGGTTTAGGGTTTAGGGTTTAGGGTTTAGGGTTTAGGGTTTAGGGTTTAGGGTTTAGGGTTTAGGGTTTAGGGTTTAGGGTTTAGGGTTTAGGGTTTAGGGTTTAGGGTTTAGGGTTTAGGGTTTAGGGTTTAGGGTTTAGGGTTTAGGGTTTAGGGTTTAGGGTTTAGGGTTTAGGGTTTAGGGTTTAGGGTTTAGGGTTTAGGGTTTAGGGTTTAGGGTTTAGGGGGTTTAGGGTTTAGGGTTTAGGGTTTAGGGTTTAGGGTTTAGGGTTTAGGGTTTAGGGTTTAGGGTTTAGGGTTTAGGGTTTTTAGGGTTTAGGGTTTAGGGTTTAGGGTTTAGGGTTTAGGGTTTAGGGTTTAGGGTTTAGGGTTTAGGGTTTAGGGTTTAGGGTTTAGGGTTTAGGGTTTAGGGTTTAGGGTTTAGGGTTTAGGGTTTAGGGTTTAGGGTTTAGGGTTTAGGGTTTAGGGTTTAGGGTTTAGGGTTTAGGGTTTAGGGTTTAGGGTTTAGGGTTTAGGGTTTAGGGTTTAGGGTTTAGGGTTTAGGGTTTAGGGTTTAGGGTTTAGGGTTTAGGGTTTAGGGTTTAGGGTTTAGGGTTTAGGGTTTTTAGGGTTTAGGGTTTAGGGTTTAGGGTTTAGGGTTTAGGGTTTAGGGTTTAGGGTTTAGGGTTTAGGGTTTAGGGTTTAGGGTTTAGGGTTTAGGGTTTAGGGTTTAGGGTTTAGGGTTTAGGGTTTAGGGTTTAGGGTTTAGGGTTTAGGGTTTAGGGTTTAGGGTTTAGGGTTTAGGGTTTAGGGTTTAGGGTTTAGGGTTTAGGGTTTAGGGTTTAGGGTTTAGGGTTTAGGGTTTAGGGTTTAGGGTTTAGGGTTTAGGGTTTAGGGTTTAGGGTTTAGGGTTTAGGGTTTAGGGTTTAGGGTTTAGGGTTTAGGGTTTAGGGTTTAGGGTTTAGGGTTTAGGGTTTAGGGTTTAGGGTTTAGGGTTTAGGGTTTAGGGTTTAGGGTTTAGGGTTTAGGGTTTAGGGTTTAGGGTTTAGGGTTTAGGGTTTAGGGTTTAGGGTTTAGGGTTTAGGGTTTAGGGTTTAGGGTTTAGGGTTTAGGGTTTAGGGTTTAGGGTTTAGGGTTTAGGGTTTAGGGTTTAGGGTTTAGGGTTTAGGGTTTAGGGTTTAGGGTTTAGGGTTTAGGGTTTAGGGGGTTTAGGGGGTTTAGGGTTTAGGGTTTAGGGTTTAGGGTTTAGGGTTTAGGGTTTAGGGTTTAGGGTTTAGGGTTTTTAGGGTTTAGGGTTTAGGGTTTAGGGTTTAGGGTTTAGGGTTTAGGGTTTAGGGTTTAGGGTTTAGGGTTTAGGGTTTAGGGTTTAGGGTTTTAGGGGGTTTAGGGGGTTTAGGGGGTTTAGGGTTTAGGGTTTTTAGGGTTTAGGGTTTAGGGTTTAGGGTTTAGGGTTTAGGGTTTAGGGTTTAGGGTTTAGGGGGTTTAGGGTTTAGGGTTTAGGGTTTAGGGTTTAGGGTTTAGGGGGTTTAGGGTTTAGGGTTTAGGGTTTAGGGTTTAGGGTTTAGGGTTTAGGGTTTAGGGTTTAGGGTTTAGGGTTTAGGGTTTAGGGTTTAGGGTTTAGGGTTTAGGGTTTAGGGTTTAGGGTTTAGGGTTTAGGGTTTAGGGTTTAGGGTTTAGGGTTTAGGGTTTAGGGTTTAGGGTTTAGGGTTTAGGGTTTAGGGTTTAGGGTTTAGGGTTTAGGGTTTAGGGTTTAGGGTTTAGGGTTTAGGGTTTAGGGTTTAGGGTTTAGGGTTTAGGGTTTAGGGTTTAGGGTTTAGGGTTTAGGGTTTAGGGTTTAGGGTTTAGGGTTTAGGGTTTAGGGTTTAGGGTTTAGGGTTTAGGGTTTAGGGTTTAGGGTTTAGGGTTTAGGGTTTAGGGTTTAGGGTTTAGGGTTTAGGGTTTAGGGTTTAGGGTTTAGGGTTTAGGGTTTAGGGTTTAGGGTTTAGGGTTTAGGGTTTAGGGTTTAGGGTTTAGGGTTTAGGGTTTAGGGTTTAGGGTTTAGGGTTTAGGGTTTAGGGTTTAGGGTTTAGGGTTTAGGGTTTAGGGTTTAGGGTTTAGGGTTTAGGGTTTAGGGTTTAGGGTTTAGGGTTTAGGGTTTAGGGTTTAGGGTTTAGGGGGTTTAGGGTTTAGGGTTTAGGGTTTAGGGTTTAGGGTTTAGGGTTTAGGGTTTAGGGTTTAGGGTTTAGGGTTTAGGGTTTAGGGTTTAGGGTTTAGGGTTTAGGGTTTAGGGTTTAGGGTTTAGGGTTTAGGGTTTAGGGTTTAGGGTTTAGGGTTTAGGGTTTAGGGTTTAGGGTTTAGGGTTTAGGGTTTAGGGTTTAGGGTTTAGGGTTTAGGGTTTAGGGTTTAGGGTTTAGGGTTTAGGGTTTAGGGTTTAGGGTTTAGGGTTTAGGGTTTAGGGTTTAGGGTTTAGGGTTTAGGGTTTAGGGTTTAGGGTTTAGGGTTTAGGGTTTAGGGTTTAGGGTTTAGGGTTTAGGGTTTAGGGTTTAGGGTTTAGGGTTTAGGGTTTAGGGTTTAGGGTTTAGGGTTTAGGGTTTAGGGTTTAGGGTTTAGGGTTTAGGGTTTAGGGTTTAGGGTTTAGGGTTTAGGGTTTAGGGGGTTTAGGGTTTAGGGTTTTTAGGGTTTAGGGTTTAGGGTTTAGGGTTTAGGGTTTAGGGTTTAGGGTTTAGGGTTTAGGGTTTAGGGTTTAGGGTTTAGGGTTTAGGGTTTAGGGTTTAGGGTTTAGGGTTTAGGGTTTAGGGTTTTTAGGGTTTAGGGTTTAGGGTTTAGGGTTTAGGGTTTAGGGTTTAGGGTTTAGGGTTTAGGGTTTAGGGTTTAGGGTTTAGGGTTTAGGGTTTAGGGTTTAGGGTTTAGGGTTTAGGGTTTAGGGTTTAGGGTTTAGGGTTTAGGGTTTAGGGTTTAGGGTTTAGGGTTTAGGGTTTAGGGTTTAGGGTTTAGGGTTTAGGGTTTAGGGTTTAGGGTTTAGGGTTTAGGGTTTAGGGTTTAGGGTTTAGGGTTTAGGGTTTAGGGTTTAGGGTTTAGGGTTTAGGGTTTAGGGTTTAGGGTTTAGGGTTTAGGGTTTAGGGTTTAGGGTTTAGGGTTTAGGGTTTAGGGTTTAGGGTTTAGGGTTTAGGGTTTAGGGTTTAGGGTTTAGGGTTTAGGGTTTAGGGTTTAGGGTTTTTAGGGTTTAGGGTTTAGGGTTTAGGGTTTAGGGTTTAGGGTTTAGGGTTTAGGGTTTAGGGTTTAGGGTTTAGGGTTTAGGGTTTAGGGTTTAGGGTTTAGGGTTTAGGGTTTAGGGGGTTTAGGGGGTTTAGGGGGTTAGGGGGTTTAGGGGGTTTAGGGTTTTTAGGGTTTAGGGTTTAGGGTTTAGGGTTTAGGGTTTTTAGGGTTTTTAGGGTTTAGGGTTTAGGGTTTAGGGGGTTTAGGGTTTAGGGTTTAGGGGGTTTAGGGTTTAGGGTTTAGGGTTTAGGGTTTAGGGTTTAGGGTTTAGGGTTTAGGGTTTAGGGTTTAGGGTTTAGGGTTTAGGGTTTAGGGTTTAGGGTTTAGGGTTTAGGGTTTAGGGTTTAGGGTTTAGGGTTTAGGGTTTAGGGTTTAGGGTTTAGGGTTTAGGGGGTTTAGGGTTTAGGGTTTAGGGTTTAGGGTTTAGGGTTTAGGGTTTAGGGTTTAGGGTTTAGGGTTTAGGGTTTAGGGTTTAGGGTTTAGGGTTTAGGGTTTAGGGTTTAGGGTTTAGGGTTTAGGGTTTAGGGTTTAGGGTTTAGGGTTTAGGGTTTAGGGTTTAGGGTTTAGGGTTTAGGGTTTAGGGTTTAGGGTTTAGGGTTTAGGGTTTAGGGTTTAGGGTTTAGGGTTTAGGGTTTAGGGTTTAGGGTTTAGGGTTTAGGGTTTAGGGTTTAGGGTTTAGGGTTTAGGGTTTAGGGTTTAGGGTTTAGGGTTTAGGGTTTAGGGTTTAGGGTTTAGGGTTTAGGGTTTAGGGTTTAGGGTTTAGGGTTTAGGGTTTAGGGTTTAGGGTTTAGGGTTTAGGGTTTAGGGTTTAGGGTTTAGGGTTTAGGGTTTAGGGTTTAGGGTTTAGGGTTTAGGGTTTAGGGTTTAGGGTTTAGGGTTTAGGGTTTAGGGTTTAGGGTTTAGGGTTTAGGGTTTAGGGTTTAGGGTTTAGGGTTTAGGGTTTAGGGTTTAGGGTTTAGGGTTTAGGGTTTAGGGTTTAGGGTTTAGGGTTTAGGGTTTAGGGTTTAGGGTTTAGGGTTTAGGGTTTAGGGTTTAGGGTTTAGGGTTTAGGGTTTAGGGTTTAGGGTTTAGGGTTTAGGGTTTAGGGTTTAGGGTTTAGGGTTTAGGGTTTAG